>VRLP01004226.1:0-52009 GCA_009660295.1 Lophius piscatorius | reverse complement strand
GATAGATAGATAGATAGATAGATAGATAGATAGATAGATAGATAGATAGATAGATAGATAGATAGATAGATAGATAGATAGATGGATGGATGGATGGATGGATAGATAGATAGATAGATAGATAGATAGATAGATAGATAGATAGATGGATGGATGTTTGCCACCTTCTGTGGGAAGACTGTACTTTGTGTTGTCTGCCTGTCTCAGCAGTCTAAGAATATGAACACTTCAAGAAGCAGACTAATCAGATAAAAACACACACTCTAAAGAAAAAATGCTCAAATTAAAAAAGTTAAAATGAGTTTTCATCAAAACTCATAATATTTTGAATAATACAAACATGTTTGTATTATTCAACCTAACTGGTACTTAAAATGTTGAATTCAAAGATAATCAAAACTATACAGTTTTTCTTTAGAACTAGAACTTTGCATGCTCAAATGAAATAATTGGAACTTGCAAAAACTCAATTGGCTTAAAACATCTTCTAATTAAAAGATATTGAGTACTAATAGCTTTTCTGCTTTCTTTTGTGCTCTTAAAATTTGTGTGGACATTTTGCAAATCGTTTAACCATTGCTTTAAATGTTAAATTCACAAATTGTTATATATCTTTAGTGTTAAAATCTCAAATTTTGACAAAGTAAATAACGTAATCAAATAATCTTCTCTTAATGCTGTTTTTAAATGACCAATTATCATGATTTATATTCAATTTGATCATTCATTAAAATATAAATAAAAATTGTGCGTTAACTTAAAATATATCTTAGATCAAAAATTGATTTAAAAAGTAGTTTGCTTCACTTCACAATGATTTATTTAATTATTATTAAAGAAATACCTCTTATTGGACTTTTTTAACTGAGAACTCCTGAGTCTGATGGCTGATAATATAAAGCTTAAATACACTACACTACTGCCATCTTGTGTGCGGTCGCTGTAATGACACTCACACTCTTTCTAGTCATTCTCTTGGTAAAAAAATGTCAGAGTAGTTCACAATAAAAGGGCTGATTCAAGATTTCTTTATAAAAAAAAAAAGTACATAGGAGGTTTGAGACATTTTGGGGACATACCCTTGTTGTCGAGGACGACAGCATAGCCCTACTTTATTTACAAACTCATTACACCTTATCGTCATGACATTCATCAATTAATTAATTTTCCACATGTAATGCTGGTGTAAAACATGTTATAAAACTCACAACAATTAAAATAGTATATCAAGATGGACGGTTAGTCCGGTGTCCATTATTATTTTTCCATGAACGTGAGTGGCGTTACCGTCAATGAATGATGGAATAACATGATCATTTACCCTCCTTGTTACATAACCGTTGATCTCCATCTGTCCATTTCCTATAAGTGTTTATCCTCTTCAGGTACGTGGGGGCCTGGAGCCCATCCCAGCAGACGTGGGCGAGTGCCTCAGATTGACACCTGTTCACACCGAATTCTGAGTACCGTGTCACCTGTGGTCCTGTAAAGGTAAAGGTGGGTTCGTGATGGTGGTTACGTGTGTTTGTCCTTCAGCACGCTTTATGGAACATTTCATAGAAGGCCAGCGTGATCTGATGCAGCAGTTGTTTTCTCCACAACTGACATTGGAGGAGCTTTCCCAGTATTTCCGTTTTTTTTCTTCTCAACCCAAAACATATAGTCTTCGATACGAGTTTCCAAAAGAGGAGCGTAAACAAAATTTCACTGCGAGTTGAATCCTTTTGCTTAGGCCAATGTATTTTTGGGCCTTGTCAGATCAACGGAGCCTAAAAGAAACTGGAGATCAGGCAATTTATAAGATGGTACCTTCAGAAGTCACCATCATATTGGCTTGTCAGATTAGAAAAACAGAATCATCATTCACTGTAAAAAAAAGAAAGATCTTTGTGATTTATGGTACAATACCTGGAGCCTATCCCAGCTGACATAGAGGGGACAGAGGTGACACGTAGATACAGAAAGATTGACAATTAGACAAATTAGAGTCTTCATTCATTTTTACAGTGTAGATTCACTTATAGTACATGTTTTTGGACTGTGGAGGGGAAATCTGGAGCATCCGGAGAAAACCCACGCCAACTCAACACAGAAAAGCCCCAGGTTGTTTTTAATAGTGTCACCCAATATGCCAAAGTTCTGCCCCAACATCCTGGTGGTGGGATTGTCACATAATATGAAAAGAAAAAAAACCTCCCTCCCCCTTCATGTCTTTCAGCTTTGTCCAGCCGGTACTTCCTTCTGTGCCACCTCAGAGGTGGAACAACACCACCCGGCGTTCCCATCACTCGTACATGTGTTTACAAAGAACAGCTGGCTGGACTGAAGGTGGACAATCGATCAGCGGATGTGTGTGTTTGCAGTGGGAGGTGATGACATCATGTTTATTATCTGTCAACGTCGTCAGTAAAGGTCTTCAGACTCCTGCGGGAGAGGTAAACAGAGGACGTCTCCAGAGGACAAGCTTGCGTGGAAGGACTTGGATTTGCTCTTCACATCAGACCCAAGGGCAAAGAGTTGGTAGGACTTCAAAGATTGAGACAGATTTCAAGTTTCATTTCAGAGGAATTTGATGTTTAGGAGGTTTTGATGTTTCATTTATTTCCATCCTTTTCAAACAGTCTGCAGAGGACACTTCATTAGTTTGGTGTTTCTCCATAAAATCCCCTGGGTTATTCGGAAGACGCACGCATCTGTGTGGACACATGGATCCAGTCCTTCACTCAGATTGGGATCTGTGGTCCACATGCCTGTGGAGTTGAAGGTCTCAGAGGTCAGAGCAACTGTTTGGACGCAGAAATCATAATTCCACCGCAAAACAGTGGAAAAACCTCCAAAACAACTTGATGGGGTCAAGAAGTCATTATTTGTGACTCGTATCCGAGCAATGAAGGTTTACTGTGTGTGAGGCGTCGCTTCACCACAAGAGGTCCACACTTTCCTCTTGAACACAGAGTGGAGAACAAACAATGGATGGAGTTAAAGGAAAACAGAAAAACAGCCATAAAAAAAAAAGTACAAAACAGACAAAACAAGGAACATGCTCAACTCTCCACGTAATTGCTTTCATGCAGATTGGTTCCATTAAACGTAATTGTGGGTAAAATGCTTCTGAATATGTCACACTGCCCCAGCCCGTCGTATAAAATAGTATTCTCTCTTTTGTCCCCTGTAGCTCTAGCTTGACTATTTTTAAATGTTACAACCTTCAGGCAATTACAGCGAATGAGCCGGCAGTGTTCCTTAAGGACGCCGCGAAAGGTCAGCTGTCCTGCAGCAGGACCTCCCAGCGGTTTCGTGTCTTCTGCAGCTGACATTAAGTGATGCTGCTGCAGGCTGCCTCCTCAGAGTCAGATCCTCTGCATGAAAGCTTTGGGACTTTATGAAGCCACCGACTGAAGTGATTCTTCATGGCTTATTTATCTTTCTTTTTTTCCTTCCCATTTTTCTTCTTTTCTTTACCTTTTTATCTTTTCTCATTTATTTATGCATTTTTGTTTTGTTTTTTGTTTTATTGCACTTCATAAAACACTCCAAACATGTTAGGTCTAAAAGATTTATGGTAAAGGTTGGGAATTATAGTATATATTTTCCAGAGATTTACCCATACTTCTACAAGTCCAAAAATATGCCTATATCTTGTCACCACATTTTTTTGGCACTACAAATATCATAATATAGCCCTCAAAAGATCAAAGTTAGGTTTAGGCTCAGATATAATTTGATTTAAAATGACAACTAATGCTCATTGCCGTACTGCGGACCACGTGGTTTGAAGATTGTTTCAGAGAAACACTCTAGGACAGTCTTTGCTCAGGATCGACTCTTTAGACAGCAGTTAAATCACAGTTGGACATATTTTTAAGATGACTCCCATCTCAACCCTATAATGTCAAATTTATCGTATTCGATTCATGTTTTTTTGAGACCTCTAAATTATGTGTGAGATTTTTTCGTCTTCCTCAAAACCCCGAAGAAAGGCACAAGAAGACCTTCAGTTCAGACATCCAAGATGGCCACCATCCATGAGTAAAACCCATGTGACTGTTTTTGCCAATTTTAATAGGGAAAGCATAAGAGAAACTTTCAAATTGTTACTGATACTTTAATATAAATATTTGGTGGATTGATGCAAATTATAAATAATTAAAACGCACTAGAGTTGAAATGTGTGCGTTAAATTTGATACAGCAGGTAGTTATGAAAATATGTATATGCAAATCCAACAATTTTCATTTATCACATTTTTTAACAAAATACACTCTTAATTAGTTTAATTAAGGAACTATAGGCTTGAATGTCAAAAATATGAGTAGATAGTTGGATACCTGTCTCTTGTATTTCATCTTTATGTGGAACCTGTTGAATGTTGATCAAGAAGTATTTGGAGCTTTCCAGGGTTTACTTGCCAATAATTGTCTTTATAACACTGACTTTCACTAAAACTGACCTGTTCAAAGAGGAAATACATTATTATTTATTTTGACTGTAATGGCAAAAAAGGAAAGTCAAACAGTGAAGCAAAATGTATTTTAAAAATGTACTTTTCCAATTTTATTATAAAATAAAAATACTATTAATTCAAATCATTTCGACTTTAATGGCTTAAAATGTTTGAGCTGTAGCTTTCTGTTTGTTTTAAAAAGAATATTTTATGGGAAAATATATCGTCCCTTGCATAGGCAACTGCTTTTTTAATACTTCTTTCATTTATCGAAAGTTCAAAGAAAGACTCTATCTTCAAAAATGAAGAATTTTCTATCATTTATTTGTCATGGTTCAGGCTTCAGAGGGATAATCTGCTGAAGTGTTAGGGTGGCGACTGATGTTGAAATTAAATTACAGTGAGAGATATGGAGGTTCAGGAGACTCAGATTAAACTTCTAAAAAAAATAATAATCACGCACCGTCGTTTCTCCTGACTCAAATTTGAGGAAGAGGAGGAAAAAGTCTTGGCGGCTCTGCGAAATGAAAGCGGCACTTATGAGATCTCTCCTCGGATCTTGTTTTCCTTCGGGTGACCACCACTCTCATATCCGCCTGCTGAAAATGAGGCGGTAACCTGGTGACCACAACAAACAGCTGTGAGCTTTCACCTAGACTGTGGGGTCGGTTTTTCTGACCTTTAGAGGTGTTTGAGTCTTTACTCTAAGCTCACCCTGCTGGGTTTGTTTTTTTGTGCCAGGCTTATATTAACGGATGAGACTCTCTGTTCTAATTCAACATCCAGCAGGTGAACAAGCTTATTTCCCAAAAGGTTAGACTATTCCTGTAAAACTAACAGAGCTAACGACCGGAAATCTTTGCTTCGGTATGTACAGTGTTGATTTAAGATATTAATAGAGGTTAATCCCTGATTGATATCACATTTGTCATTAAGTGATTATTCACTCGTGTGTGTGTGTTTGCTTAACAAACCTACTGCAGGCTACTAGAAAAAGGAAAAGCTTTACACACAAAAATGAAAAAGTAAGATTTTTGAGTTTTTCTCAGCTTAAACTACTGAATTCGAAATGGAAAACCTTGAAATCGTTGGCCTAAACCAAGTCAACCAAATTAAAGAAAATATTTACTTGAATCATAAACTGTATCAAACTAGTTGCCTCAGGAGATTATTTACTTTGGCAAAGACAAAGTAATTGTAGTTGGACCAGAATCAAGCCTAGATGAGTTCAAACCGGGTCTACGGACTATTTCTGCAGGGAATTTTAATGGACTACATCCTCTGGAGAGCCGATTCCTCTGAACCCCTTCAAGTAAATCGTGACGTCCTTCTACGCTAACGGACGAATTGATACATCTGGGACTAGTGCTGGGTGATTCATCGTAAACAGATCTCATTTCTGAGGTTCGGCGGTTCTTCAGCGTTTTAATTCATGACATGAGCAGCAGCAGAAGTCGCTAGCTTAGCAAGTGACAAGCGAGGCCTGGCCTTTTAAGAATGTGGCCTTATGGGTATTCTCTATCTGTGCCGTGGGGGATTATGGGAGTTGCTTAGTGCTAATTTGACTTTAGCTTACCTAACCCAAGCACTAAGCTAAGTGCTAACTAAGCCCTTACTAGGAGGTCTACTGAGAGGCCGGAGAGCTAACACCTAGAAAAGAGCTAACACCTAGAGGAGAGTTAACACCTAGAAGAGAGCTAGCACCTAGAGGAGAGCTAACACTAGAAGAGAGCTAACACCTAGAGGAGAGCTAACACTAGAAGAGAGCTAACACTAGAGGAGAGCTAACACCTAGAGGAGAGCTAACACCTAGAGGAATGCTAATACCTAGAGGAGAGCTAACACCTAGAGGAGAGCTAACACCTAGAGGAGTGCTGACACTTAAAGGAGAGCTAAGACTTAGAGGAGAGCTAACACTAGAAGAGAGCTAACACTAGAGGAGAGCTAACACTAGAGGAGAGCTAACACTAGAGGAGAGCTAACACCTAGCCTACGTAGCACAAGACGAAAAAGAAAAATCTTATCTCCTAAACTCCTTCTTCATATCATCTTCATTCTTTCTCCCACTTTCTTTCCCCGCTGTTCCAGGACTGCTACTAATCCCTTTCTCTCCTGGAGGAGGTGTGCATTAGAGAGTGGATACTCTGTTTTTGGCCAGGCCCGATCAATAGTTTTCTAAAGCTCGGGTCGGTTTTGAACAAATATTTAGAAATTATGTTCGTGTTCGGGTCGGGCTGATTCACGTCAGGGATAGCCAAAGTCCAAAGTTCAGTCCAATGTCCAAAGCTGGAATCTATCGTCTTCGTTCTCAGGATGTTTTCTCTCCGTCTGTCCCGAGGGTCAGAACTGAACTGGGAAAAAAGGCATTTATGTTTGCTGCTCGCTTTGCCTGGAACGATTTACAAAAAGACTTGAAACTTCAAGACATGGTCTGTTTTGATGCTTTTAAAGAATGTTGGATGACTTGGAGGCAGAAACATCTGTTTGTAGATGTTCTGTCTGATCTCTGGGTTTTTATGATTGTGATCAATTTCTGACGGAAAATTTGCTAAATTGATAATTTCATGTTTTCTATGTATGGCTGCTGATTGCCTGTCTGTAACTTTAACTGTGCGGCTTGTCTGTCTGTCTGTCTGTAACTTTAACTTTGCTGCCTGTCTGTCTGTCTGTAACTTTAACTTTAACTGTGCTGCTGCCTGTCTGTCTGTCTGTAACTTTAACTGTGCTGCTGCCTGTCTGTCTGTAACTTTAACTGTGCTGCCTGTCTGTCTGTAACTTTAACTTTAACTGTTAACTGTGCTGCTGCCTGTCTGCCTGTCTGTCTGTCTGTAACTTTAACTGGGCTGCTGCCTGTCTGCCTGTCTGTCTATCTGTAACTTTAACTGGGTTGCTGCCTGTCTGCCTGTCTGTCTGTCTGTAACTTTAACTGGGCTGCTGCCTGTCTGCCTGTCTGTCTGTAACTTTAACTGGATTGCTGCCTGTCTGTCTGTCTGTCTGTCTGTAGCTTTAACTGTGCGGCCTGTCTGTCTGTCTGTCTGTAGCTTTAACTGTGCGGCCTGTCTGTCTGTCTGTAACTTTAACTGACCTGCTGCCCGTCTTGGTCAGGACACTCTTGGAAAAGAGATTTTTAATCTGGTTAAATAAAGGGTAAATAAATAAATAAAAAAAATAATTAAATAAATAAAAAGTGGGTTTGGTCACAGTAGCCAATTTAAGGTGATTCTTCCAGGGTGTCGTAGTGAAAACCCAGTTTAAAAATATTAAAGTAATGGATCTCCTGTCCGCGTCTCTGCGTTGAACCCGGCCTTTCTTTCATTATCGTAGGAGGTTTTCACGTCACAGCAGCGTCGGCTTTTCTCTGTCATTTCCGGCTGTGAATCTTCATACGGTAGCCGAGATTTCTTCTGAGTTGTAGAAGTAATAAATAACAGCTATAAAAATAAATAAATAAATGGAATATGCCCTTTTCTTTTGTTAGTTTTTTAGTTTAACTTGTTAGTTGAAGTAGGTTTTCTTTGTCATTATTATCACAAAGCTGGTTAAGCTTTCAACTTTTAGACTGGCTGTACCTCAGAGGGAAAAGCAGTTGACCTGTTATCAGATCGTCAGGAATCGGATCCCCGACCCCTGTGGTCTCGAAGTGGTCTCGAGCAAAATACTGAACCCTAATTTGCTCCACTGGCGAGACGCCGCTGTGTGAGTGTGGTTTCAGCGCTGGCTTGTGTTGTAGAGTCCTCTGAGTGGTTGAGCAGGACCCTGTATGAGTACAGTTCATAAAAGTTGAAGTTTTTATGCAGATGAAAGAAAAACTATTTGGACAAGGAATAATTACCCGGTACGACTTTTATTTCTCGGAATTCTTTGTGTGTAAAACTCAAAATGTTAAGTTTTTTTTAAAACAGGAAAGATGAATTATATGAAGGAAAAAAAAAAAAACATGATCAGAAAAGTTTGAGTTGGCCTCAAAATTAAAGAAAAGCTTGAATTTCTAAGTTGTCCTTTCTTACTCACTTTATTCAGAGTGTTCTAAGTTCCCACTGCAGTGAAACCCACAACAACGATTAAATGTAAATGTATGTGCGTGGGCATGTGCGATCTTATCTACATTATAAATCATAACTCCCTTAATCTCTTTTAGCCTTCCAGCCCCTTTGATTCAAGACAGCAGAGACTTCAGACTTGGATAAAAAAAGTTTATAATCAATGACATCCACTGACATCTCAATAGATTAGGACCACTCAAATAACTTCATTGCATGTGTGGTTGCCTGATGATAGCGAGGAACGAGTTCAGATGAAGGTCCATCGGGTGGGTGGTCGGTTGGTTTAGTGTTTCTACAAGGAGACAGAGGCATAAAGCCGGACTTCTGCCAAAATAATTCTGCTGGATTCACACCAAGCCACCGGTAATATGTTTCCCTGCAGGAAAGACTGGAGGACATTTAATGAACCAGAAATAACCAATCGTCGATTTTCCTGCTCATTTCAAAACGAGCCTCCCGTGCATGTGGGTCAAATGGACTGGAAAGTTGCAGCTTAATGCACCATTTGTGCCTTATTTTCCAGATCTGATCGTCTATAAATTTTCTGTCATGGCAGCGTTTCCCCTTTAAATATAGATATCAACAACTTTTAGTCAGTATATCCCCGGAAAGTCGGGGATATAAAATCGTCATCGCCGCCGCTGCATCAGCCGAAGATTTTTCAAGTTATTATGATAACACAAAAACTATTTCATGGATCGTTTTTCTGTTTTATACCGCCAGAGACCTCAGGGGGAGGAAGAACTGGATTGATTTAGGGAAAAGTGGGCTTTTCCCTCAATACTCTGACACTATAGAGAGAGCGTTAGTCGAGGAGATCTATCTCGTGTCATGTTTTACTCCAACAGGTCACATGTTACTTACTGGGGAGAGCTTTTCTCAAATCTTTTATTTTTATTCTTATCTTCTGTTATCTTCACATTTGAGATATATATACTTGTGAAAGGCGGTGGTTAGCTTCGGCGCCGGTCCCAGTGGTCCTGCTGATGGTTTCAGAAGAACTGCAAAATAATGTTTACCAGAAATCTTTAATAAAAGACAAGTGTTACACCCTTATAGAGGAAATTGACACAGATACATAAAACACACCGTGTCATAGTTTGACTTATATATACACACATTATTCAAGCAGATCCCAGACAAACCATTCGATCATATGCGCGCACGCACAAACACACACACACACACACACACACACACACACAAACACACACACACACAAAGGCGGAGAGAGACTGATTACTACCACTGATTATCTTCCATATCCAAATACACCTAAAGTTTTTTGGCCATCGGTAAAGTTCACATTTGCGCACAAAGGATATGACTTGGAATGGTGGAATATGCAAACAACAGAATGGAGGCTGTCCCAGTGTGCAGAAAGGATCCACTGAGTGGAAAGGCAGTCTGAAAATTCCCTCATTGAACCACAGCAGCAGGATGTTAGGATATAGCTTCATGAGAACGGCTGACAGCGAAACAGAGCGGGGAGAAGGTCGAGCGTGTGCGCAGTCAGGGCTGAGCGAGTGACGAGGGATTAGAGACCAGCGCGAGAAAGAGCTACAGGTGACGGGAGGTCAGACGTGAGAGGTTAAAGTGTTCCTTCATCCAGCAGTTTGTTGATGCCGTTGCAGATTTTCCTCAGGGAGAGTCTGTACTCCTCTCCATCTCCGTATAACTCGGCCAGGAACTCCCCGTGAGCAAAATGGTTGAAAACGTGATCGATGCGTGCGTGTGAGCGCGCCGTCAGGTGCTGCTCAACCAGGGTGTGAAGCAGGTCCCTGCACTCCAGCAAGAGGTCGGACAGAATATTCCTATCAAAGGTGTACTCCACCTCGTAGAACGACACTGCCGTCATGGCGGCCTGGTTCATCTTCTTCTTGAAGCGCTCCACCGTGTCCAGCTCGTCGGGGCTGAACTGGTGGTTTCGGTACAAGATGCCGATCTTGAGGGCAATCTTGATGACGTCCTTGATGATCTTGTGGGCCTCCTTCTTGCTCTTGGTGAACTCCCGGCTGGTTTTGTAGAGCTCGTCCAGGATCTCGCTGCTGGTGTCATCCGTCAGCATGTTGGCTACCACCATGGTCGCCATCTTGCTCAGGATCTTCTTCTGGGCCTGCAGGGCCAGTGAGCGAGAATTGAAGCTCTCCTGACCTGAGGAGAGAGAGAAAAGACAGAGGGAGATTTGGGTTAATCCTACAGGTAGTTTATGGACAGCAGATGATTTTTATCCACCAGCCTGAAACCTCAGCACAGTTTCATGTTACAACTGTCCTCCATCTTTACCAACAGGCTTCTGCAACTCTGTAGAACCTTTCTATAAAATATGGGTCCTCTGGTTTTCACTGACACTATGCTTGCAAACTCAGGATAACTCTTAATTATCCTGCATTTAACCCATAAATGATCTTAAGAGGTCAGTCAATACGTATTGATGAAAAATTACATATGACCCTAACCTTCACCGCGCTATGATTGATAACATCTGTAACCTGAGAAGCTTCAATCAACACCAAACGCAGCTTTGTCAAAGCAACACCAGTCCCTTCAGCCCATCAGCCTGACCCTTCTCACCCGAAGGCCCATAATCAGGCTTCTACAATGTCAGATTTTGTCAAAACCTTAGGTTTATATCACAGCCCAAAGTTTTAGTATGTGCCTATCGCTGCCCCTAGTGGATATAGGAGGTACTTTACTGCCAAAATCTCACTCTGGGGCCAAAATCCCATTTGGCATATTTTGGGTCCATTGGCTATTAAACTGTGACAAATGGAAAATCCTCCGGGTTCTATCCCACAAAAACCGTTAAGAATAATGTGAGCTTGAACATGAAAGTCATTGATTGTTTTTCTGGTGTTACTGTAAAATATAATGATGTTATAGCCTCTTTTTTTTTAACCTTAAAAAAAAAGGCCGGTAAGAGAAATAATGGCATTTTCTTCTGTTTAATCACAGATTACTCACACATAGTTAACTCCTGATAGTTTTTGGAGCTATTTTAAGTTTATTTTATTATGTATTCCAAGCAAGACTTCCCTTAAAGTTACAGTGTGTAATATTTGGCCTCTCGCCCTTCATTCTTTAACTGAATTTGAACTTTTCTGAAACCAACATTAAAAAATCTTTTGACTTTCAGCTGAAAGAAAACACGAAAAATAGTTAGGAATATTATTTTCCATTTATTCAAAGGAATAACCCTAACTGCTGCTTAAATTGTACACACTGGACCATTAAAATAACCTCAGGGCCTAAGAGGTTAGTTGTTAAGTGGAATTAGTTGTTTTTTTTAATGAAAAAAAAGTTTGAATACAATCCAGTATTTCCAGATCTGCTGCTGAATAAAAGCTTCTTTGACAAGAACAGCCATGTGTTTTGTAGAGATTATGTATTTTTAAAAAGTTGGAAGTGAACACCCAACTAATGTGAAAGTGAAAGCTGAGGAGAAGATGAAATGCTGTGCAGCCACATTCAAAGCAGGGCGGCGTCCTTCCTGTGTAGCTGCCAGAGGTATGCTTTGCCGAGTCTGGGAGGAACGACTCTCTGCTCCGGATAACATCAAACAGCTGTTCGCCGATAAGAATGTTTTTGCCCACTGTTTTCTTACAAGTCCAGTTGGTCACTCTTATGCCGTATCCCACTGCAGCCACCATTTATCCCAGGGGAGAACATTAATGGCTGCCTGTGTCCTCACGAGGCGATGCCAGCAGCTTAGCATGTGTCTGTTCGAATGTGAGGAGTGGGAGGGAGGAAATGCCACCCAGATATAAAATTACACAGGACATAAGTCCAATTAAGATTAAAGCTCAGGAAAGACTTTTCACTTTTTCCCCCTGCAGCCTGGGCACGTTGTCAGCCCCTCCTCTCCACATGTATGTCCAGAGGTGGAGAGAGAGAGAGAGAGAGTGTTGGGGGGGCATCATTGCCCAATGAGGTCTGCACAGAAAAGCAAAGCAGCCAAATTTCAAACAGGAACATCTGCCTTGTTGTCATTATAATTGTATTGTAATAAACAATGACCGTTGGGAATTCACAGCATCTCATTATATGTGTTTATCTTCATATGTGTGTGTGTGTGTGTGTGTGGGTGTGTGTGTGTGTAAACACAGCTTTCATCATAAGAGTTTGAAAGCCCCACATCAATTGGGAGAAAATCCGATCCCTGGCATTTTAATGAGAGTGTGCAGAAGTGACATTTCTGGTTTTGTTCTGAAGTGAAATGACATTTTCATACATATAATTAGCCCACGGTGACATTTACAGCTAATAAGGCAAAACGTCTTTGTCCACAGTCATTTTCCCAAAACGAGAGATCTGATGTAGTGCTCCTTTGTACAGTTCATGAGAGAGGGGGTGAGACCTGTTGCATATTTAACGTATAATTTAAACATTGGAGAGGCTTTTGGCTCAATGTTGGTTCAGCGGTTAACGCGGCTGCCTCACAGCCAGAGGGTTCTGGGTTCAAATCCACTGTGGAGCCTTTTTGGAGCCCCATATCCTAACCTAACTGTGATGAAATGACAACTTGTCCATGAGCAACTTTGCTTCCATCCCAATGTCAGCTGGGAAAGGCTCCAGCCCCTCGCTACTCTGAACAGTTTAAAGAGCAAAACAAGATGAATGAATGATTCTCTTTCTACTTTTACATCATCTAAATCATTAAAGCAGCTAGAAATGATTTTTTTGGGCGGCAGAGCAACTAACTCACTAAAAATGGCCAATTCAAACTCAGCACAGAGTAACACTAATGACGATTCAGAGCTGTTAATATAGACTAATGGAAGTCTAATATTTACGCCTGTTTTTATCCCGGCCGGCTCTTTACTGCGAGCTACTAAAGGTTTTGCTGTCTTTCTCAGCTAGTTCTCTCAGCTTGTCTGGTTCCCTTTTGGTGCCCTACTGGCGGACACGCAGCTCTAGGAAGCGGATGGAAAGAAAATTGGTGAGAGAGGTTGGACGGAATTTCCTCTTCTTTATCTTTTGGCTGTTCGCCATGGGGGATCCTTTGTTTAAATTTCAGATTTGGAAATCAGTTTCTGCATATTGATTTTGTCAGATCCCTTCCTTGCGAAAGCCTCCCCATTTATCTGATCTGCTCCGTGGCTGGGTTTGAGATTGAAAACCAGAGCTATAACCTGAAACGAGCTACACTATCTTTGGCGCGCAGGAGGATGAGGTCGGTGATAAATCTCTGTGAGCCTTTCACTCAAACTCACCGGTTATATGCTACTCTTCGTCATTTGATCCATTGGCGATATAAAGGTAATGAACTGCAGTGATTGATCTTAGAAAGACATCAGAAGTACAAAGATGAAGGTGGCTGTGGCTCAATGGGTAGAGTGATCACACCCAACTCAATCCATGTCGTAGGGTCCTTCAGCAAGACCCTGAACCCCCCTTCTGCTCCCTGGGGCTGCCCACATCTCCCCAGAGGTTGAGTCCAATGCAGAAACTAAAGAGCATACATTATTATTATTAGTAGTAGTAGTCAATGATTGGAGGGAAGTTATTGTTCTGTTCTTTGTTATGTGAAAAGAACATATTTTGCCCGAGTCCAACCTAATCTATAATCCACTGTGACACACAAACGTAGCATCCATTAGATACAGCTCTTCAAGAAATATAAATGTGTGGCTGGGCGTGATGAATACATAACATGCCTCACATCAGCAATACGGTAGTTTCAATGACACGCGAAGAGCGACGTCAGATTGACAGGTTTTCATTAGACAGATCTGTGCTGCTCATCAACAGGCCCTCTTTGTAACGGTTCTTTCCTCTTTCTCTGAAGAAGCTCTTTGTTCTGTCGAGCCTCTGATATTCAGAAACCCGACAGCATAGATTTCTGAACCCCGGCAGACTGATAAAGCTGACAGCTTTGCTCCATAAAGCCGGCCTTGTCAGACCAATGGCTGTTCAGTCTACTCGGACCTCGATCCTATCAGTGTGTGTGATAAGTTACTTTCTAGATGAAAATATAGGCTTTGCAATTTCTTTAACCAGAATCTGAAACTAGGCATACGCCTTAGTCTCTGACAGCAAGGGTATATCCTCAAAATGCTCCCAATCCCCTGTGTTGCACAAGCAATCACTTAATTAAATGTGAAGTTATGTTTGAAAATCAGTATTTTTGGTAAAAAAAATCAATAAAAAAAAGCTCCCCTAGTGAATAAAAGATGATATTTTATACTACAATATAATATATACATATATATATATATATATACAAGATAGATCCCCTTAAGTTGATTCATTTGCACCAAATTTGTATTAAAATTAAGGCAATTGTTAGGAAGCTATTTCCGAAAAACAGTGTTTTTTTGTAAAACAGCTCCTCCCTGTGACTAAAATATGAACTGTCGGAGTAAAATATGACAAATACAAGATGGATGTACTCGAGTGGATTCATATGTAGTAAAATTTTAAGTGTTTTTCAGTGTTATTAAAATATGTTACATAAAATATGGAACAAATTTGGACTAAATCGGATCAATGCTTGTGAATTTCTGACCCGGAAACATTAGGAGATAAAGTTCCGAATAGTGGTGGTTATATGCAAATGCCCTTCTCCAAAATCAATCCAGTTCCATCCATATTGGGTATGTCATTATCACTGTTTGCATCAGATTAAATCACAACCGACACGAATGCCACAAAAAATAACAACTGATTGATTCTGGAATTTTTCCATTTTCAGTGCAGAGCTAAAAGTAGACTAATTATTCTCCTGAAACCGCAGACACACAGCCGGGAGCCTGTGTCTGCGGAGCAGCAGGTGGCTATCAATCCACTATATAGCCTTGACGACCGTCTCAAGTCTGTTTGCACGACCCAGAGCGGCGAGGAATGTAAGCAAAAAGGAAGGAGTGTGAGAGAAGAGAATACAGCGAGGAGAAGACGGAGGTGTGAGTCAGACTTGCTTGGGAAGAAGGTGGTTGATTCAGAGTGTGGCGGTGGATTTTAACACATACAGTTCGTGCGGATAGATCATTGTTATTATTAAGAGTGCTTCAAGGAGGCCCAGCTACCTCACACACTCCCCACCTGTCACCCGCAGCCTGAGATGAGTGACATGCATGAACCAGGGTGTCAGAACGAGTCCAAGCTGACAGGAGAGAGATGCCCACAATTCTGTCCAACACTCCTGCTTCTTATTTTTCTCTGCTTTGCTTGCAACTTGCATCACAAGAGGCATAAAGACATGAAGAGGCTGTTGTGTTTAGCATGTAAGAATAACTAACGGGGGCGGAGCACTTCAGAAACTCCAAATCTAACCAAGAGTATTTGCCAAATTTCTCCTCAAAACATGATATTCCACTTGATTTAAGACACAATCAATGTACATTTTCGACGGGACGTGTTTTTAGGTAGTTGAACATCTTTAAAAGAAGCTTGAAAATATCTCAAATGCAAAAAAAACAAAACAGAACTTCCAGCGGACTTAGAGAAAAATGTCCTCTTAAAATGGTCTTAAACGAGAAAAGTGTCACTACTGAATAGATAAAAACGTCGCAAATACCCACAGGGGAAATGTATGAGGTGGTTAAGGAGATAAAAAAATATATATATACAGCAAATATGGCGCCATCTTGGTGAAAAACAACTACATTTTAAATATTACTGGCTGACTTTGAGACACGAAACTTCCTAATATAAGTAAAATAAAGTTAAAAAATGTGATCTAACAGCTCATTTCAAGAAGTCCTTAATCTAAACATCACGTCTTATTTTAAGAAATCTTACCAAGCAGTTTTTCACTTGCGCTATTGGCAGATTTCTTGACTGATTAAGAGATAAAACACCTCATATTCATCATTTTATTACTCATTTTTCAAGCGGACTTTTTTCCAGTGAGATCCCCTCTGAAGAAGTCATCAGCCGTTCAAAGCAGTTACATGAGGGTGTTTGTAGGGAGTTGGTGAAGTTGACTTTTATCACCAGGATTAGCTGCTAGGTGCTCTCTGGCTGCGGCTGTTGACTGGACAGTCGCCCTCTGTTCCGCCTGATGTTTTTAGAGCGCTGAGTCAACACTTTCTGCTGCTCTGCATCAGAACATACATCCCAGTGTGGAACAAGGAGACCATCCAAAACTGCCTCGCTCGAGGTGGTGCTCTGCAAAAAATATCCATCTGGACTGATTTGTTTTCATTTCAGTCATTTGAGTTATGTCATGTTCACATTCTCACTGGAAAGAAGCTTTTATAGCCTTTTATAGTCCGCAGCCTAGCATTGTTGTTTGATTGAAATGTTTTGACGACTCAGCTTGGATGGAGGTGCGCTGAGCAGAGGAGGAAGACCTTTGTGTAATATTGTAACGACGTAATGTTAACCCTTTAATATCCTGCTCAACGGTTTGGTTGAGCATCTTATGAGTCACTATGTCTCACTGAGAAAGGAAGCATGTATATGCTAAACAGCAAGGGGCCAAGGATAGAGCTATGGGAAACACCAAGGGTCAAAGGGGTCACTGCATTATCCATTGCTACTTCCTATCCCATATGGAGGATTGTCTTTGGCATATAAAAGGTTGTGAGGATGTACTAAACATATAATAGTTTTTAAAAAAACATACTTTAGCAAAATGGTTAAAATATTTCAATTTATAATGAAGATACTGAAAAGTGAGGTCATCTCTTTTCCTTGAAGACAAAATTCCATCATGATATAATGGATTTTTTTGTTTTTTTACTATTTAAAAACATGCTTTAACTAATAAGTCATCATTTTATGTTAAATTTACAGTTCCTAAGACATTAAATACATAAATAAAATAAAATATGCAAAAGAAATCATCTTTCCATAGTGTTTGTTTTCTTTGTTGTGGTCATTAAAGTGTTAATACAGGGTAAATAAGAAGTTGAATATATACTGACGCCAACAGCGATTTATCTGAGGTTAATTTTGACACGCAGGCCAGCCTGAGGTAAAAAATAAAATAAAATCTGCATGTCTAAAGATTCGTGTGAGTCTTCATTCAGATTGATTTTTAATGTGACTAAATTCTAATAATGTTGTCTAAATGTGTCAATAATTGTTCGTCTTCAGGGCCGCGTGGAAACAAAGATCAGATTTTGAGTGGTTCTTTGCACGTACGATCATGGCTGTGAAAAAGTATTGGTCCCACTCCCCATTTCGTCTCTTTTTATGTGTCTCAGAGTGAACTGTGTAGAAAACCAAAATTATCCATGAATTATCCATGAAGGAAACACGTGTGGAATTTTAAACGGTAATACAACACACTAATCATCAGTTAGAAAAAGTTTAGGACCCCACTTAGTGCCCTAATATTCAAATCTAGCTGGGATACCTTTAGCACCAACAACTTCGCCCACATGCTTGTGATAACCGGAGATCCGTCTGTGACAGAAATGTAACTCCTCTTATCGGAACCACATTAGAAGGTTTGTGAGCAGCAACTACTACCGGGTCCTTCCGCTGCATCTCAATGGGGTTCTGGTCTGGACTTTTGACCTGGCCACTCGATAACTGAGATCCTTTTGAGGATCTTGTTAGGATCATTATTATGGTCTTGCTGCAGGACCCTGCTGCTCTTGATATTCAACTCACAGACGCGCAACCTGACATTCTGGTTAATGAGTAGAATTTATGTTTTCCCACAATGCCACACTGCCACCACCAGACTTGACCGTAGGTAAAACATTCTCCTCGTGGGTTGATGTGTCCAGTTTACACCAGATGTTTTAGGACCCCTGTCTCCAAGAAGCTCTTGAAGTTGGCTATGGTGTAATTAAGATGACACTTAAATGTCTTCTTTCTTCGCAGCGACGTTCTCCTCGTCATCCTCCCATGGATGCCAGTTTCTTGCAAATACTGACCTTCATTGAGGTGAGAGAGGCCTGCAGGTTCTGGATATTTTCTTTGGATCTGGTCGACCTCCTGAATGATTCTTCACTGTGCTCTGGGAAGAATTTTGGGCGTTTGCCACCTCTGGGAGGGTTCGCTACTGCTTCCACTCTTCTTTATAGATAATATGTCTCACTTTGAAACAGTGGAGTCTCAGAGCCTTGGAAATAGCTTTCTAAAATGTTCACAGATTGATGCATTTCAATCCACTTCTTCCTCACCTCTGCGGGAATTTCTTTTGATTTTGGGATAATGTGCTACAGGCAACTTCCCGCTGCTGAATATGATAAATACATTCTTATACTTTTGAATTTTCTGTTAACCAGGTTGCCTTTGCTACATAATAAATTTAGTTTGAGGATCTGAATCTACTTAATATGAGATACAGATACCAAATAAAGCTGAAACGAAAGATCATTTTCTCAGCAGAGTGCGTTGAGTGCTGCTGCCGTCAGAGCCGGCACTGGCAGCATGGAAAAACAAAATGACGAGAAAGGAGAGATTACAACAACAACGGCGAGTGTCAGCTGGTGCTCAAGAGCACAAATGTCATTCGTTTATTTTCCTTGTGCATCCATTTCGGTTTGAATACCACGACTTGACATTTTCAAATGTATATAATATAATAGATCCCTCAACCTTATTGATAAGAAGAAGTGTATTGATTTTTTAGGAAAGGTCAGCTGGGCCATAAATTCTCAACCGTTGGCTCCACATTGTCCAAATTAGTGCATAGGAATCAATTCAAGGATATCTATCTTTTTTTTATTATCATATGTCACTCAAATTGTTCAAATTGAGCCAGGGAGGGGGAGCTTTTCTTTTAGGAAATAATGTTTTTTTTTTACTTAACTTTCTAACCGTTAGTCTGGTTAAGTCCATATGTATTTGTTGCATATGCATCAACTTGCAGAGGTCTATCTTGTATATACCATTATACTCTTACAGTCAACATTTTACTCACAATAAAAAAAATACATCGTTTTTTCAGACATCAAATTTAATTTGAGGAATTCGATTAGGGGAATTTCGGTACAACACAGGTGATTTGGAGCTTTTCGAGGTTATACCCTTGTTGCCAGTTATAGTTATGTGAATGTGAATCATTGGACATTTAACAATGGCAACATGAACACAACCTAATTAATACATTTTTACAACAGCTGCCTGAATGTTTTTTATTCGCCTCAGTCGTCCCCTTTGTACCTTCCTCCGGGTTCTTCACACACTTACCCAGGTCCAAGTATTTCTGAAGAACAGTCCCACAAATGCCCCCAAAACCTGATGGTAGATCCCAGTCGCTGCTTAGGAATCACCCAGAAAATGAATACCAGTGTATAACTTGCTCTTGGATAGAAGGAGGAGGAGCAGACAATGCCACCATTACCGGTTTTATGTGTATTTGTGGAAAGTGATAAAAAACCGGGCTAGCTTGGCTTGCTAATCCGGACATTTTTTGTAGTGTGCCGAGAAGTTGGGCTGTGAGATAAGACCTGGGCACTTCTGTTGGTTTCATTCCAGAGCAACCGAAGGAGTGAGCCATTAACAGGAACCATCAGCGAACACTGACGGGGACCGAACGGCCCTCACCGAGTCAACGCTGCCGCGGGCTTATCAGCTGGAACGCCGCTGAAAATACACATCTGACCATGTGAGTGTGTGTGAATCCATGTGCTGGGCTTCAAGTCTCACAGCAGTGTAAGCACATACACACACTAACACACACACAGAGTACATAAAGGAGTAGGAGGAGTTACAATGAAAGACAAAAAAAGCCTCTAGAGCTCCTTTGTGACCCAGCTGTAGCAATCACAAAATTCTCCGATTTACATTTACTTTCCTTGTGCGACCTCTTTCCCATTCACAGTCATGGCAGGGATGTATTCTAGAACTGAATAACCAATCCATGCAACTCTGAAATGAGTTCTTGATGCCAAGCCATTCTTTGCACCCTGTAAATGTTAGAAATGGTAATAATTTTCCAGACATTTTTCTTTTCAGAGGGTTTCTTTTCTAGGAGGAAGACCAGAACCGGACTAATCCCCTCTGCCTCGTGTGCACTGAAACATTAAACTCCTGCAGAAGTTGCACAACAGTTCTAATGCAAAGAGACAGGCAACGTTTGCCAGCTCCTTCTGCAGCAAGGGACCTGCAAAGGCCATCAGCAATATAGTCTATCGCCCGTCAGAAAGGACATTACAGAGCCTACAAACCCAAAGATAACAAATAAATCAATAAAAGAAAAATGTTCTTTGTGCAGGCTAAGTAAACAGGGGTGACAGCTTCCATTTATTTATTGTTTTTTTTTTCCTTGCCGTGGCCTTTTCATCTGCTTTTAGTTTCCATTAAGAAGTTGCTTCAGTCTCTGGCTGCATTTTACAAGGCTTGAAGGAAACAATGGAGTGGGTCATTCAGGAGCAGTATAGGGGGATTTAATAGCTTCCAGGGTTACAGTTAAGCAGCCTGAGAGGCCGGTGGACTTCAGTGAGCAGCAGAGGTTGGGTTTTGTGCCAGCTGGTACGGGAGCTTGACTAGGGGACCAGGAGCAAGAGACATATTGACTTCCCAGCGTTGATGTCAAGGGGTTTCAGGCTGTGTTTGTCAGATTCCCTTCCCAATTTCACAAGTTCACACGCACATAGCATAGTTTTTTCTACAGAAGCTCCCCCAGTGAGTAAAATTTAAACAATTACAGTAAAATATGATATAACTCTTTGGGTATGTTAAGAAACTGACCTGCACTGCAAATACAGCCAAAAATATTCCTTCAAAATCAGTCAAATATAATGAAATCAAGGTTTCAAACAAGATTTCTTGAATTCTAGATAAAGGAGATCTTGAAATTTAGTGGGAAATCTCATTTTGAACTTTATTTTACTATCATTAGAAGGGCTGTGACTCAGAATGAGCTGAAAACAGATGAGATGAGATAGTAATATTTAAGCATTTTAAGGTAAAATATGTCTTTGCGTTAACTGGAAACACTCATAATGGACATTTGAGATATTTTTAAAGATCCATTGAATCCATAAGATCCTGTATCTCACTGAAATGTTACTTGTTTAGTGAGTTTGTCTTATAACAAGTGCAATGAGATAGTTTCACTAGAAATTCGACAAATATACTTTGTAAGATTTGGAGTTTTTGCAGCGTATATTAAGCAAATGAACCATATGCGGTTATCCTGATTTATTCGCGACTCCTCAAAAATGATGGATGCAATTAATTTTTACATTTTCACGCACATTTTGTCATATTTTCATGTTATTCTGCTATTATTATCTTCTATGATGGAGTTTATGGTCTATCCACATCCGGACAAACCGAGTCAGACACAAACATTCCAGTCATTCCTCACAGTACAACTTCAAGCAGTGGCATCCATCATCTATTATTCATTAAATAATTTTAATGAATTGCTGTTATTAGTAGTATGGCAGTTTGGATGGGTGGGTTTGTGGATCAGGAGGTGGAGAGATCCTATTAGAAGGTCAGTGGTTTAATCCCTGGCCCCTGCAGTCTACATGTTCCATCCGTCGGTGAGTGATGGTGTGAATGGATATCGCTCCTGATTAGCAGCTGCTGCTTTGCCTCCCATGGTAACCTTCTGCATCTGAATGAGTACAGTAAACGCCGCTCAGCATTGAGAGGCGCGACGAGTGGTCGGCCAGAATAGAAAGGTGCGGCAAAAGTACAGACTTTTCACAGTTTTAGTGGCTTTTGCCATTTTAACATTTTATTAGAGAAAATGGAGCAAAATGTACAATAACAAGGGATTATATGTTTTTTTTCCCTCTCTAACGCTTCCCACCCTATGACCTTTTGCTATTTTTCTTTTACAGTGCACATTTTGATAAAGCACTGGATATATATAAAGGCTGTAGTTCATGCATCTAGCTCCCTCTAGTGGACAAAAGTGTGTTTTTTGCAGTCAAAATCCCTCTCTGGGGCCAAAATGTCCTTTTTGGCACATTTTGGTCCGTTGGCTATCAAACCGTGCCAAAAGAAAAGTCCTACTGGCTCTAAACTTTGATTTAGTTATCAAACAATTTCATTTATTGTTTTGTTTGTTGGTGTCACTGTATTATAATGATGTTATATACTTTTTTAATGAAAATAAAATCAGGTGATCAAAGAAAAATATTGGTATTTATGTTTGATCAGAGATTTCTCACACATAGTAACGGACAAAATGTTACTGATAGTTGTGAAGCTACTTTAAGTTTATTTTAGGTATGTCGTTTAGATGAGACTTAACTTCAAATAAGAAATGAGCATAACAGGCTAATTTATCTTATACCCCAGTCCAACCCGTCCCACTGAGGAAAAACCTGATTGTCTAGTTAACAAGAACAAACAGGACAGCCAGACCGAAAGAAAGAAGAAAGAGTCCTGAGTCCTGTAGTGGATTCAAAGGCACCAAATTTTGATTAAAACGGGTCAATAGTTTTATTTTTCATATAAGGCTCACCCTAGTGAGTATAATATGAACTCTTCCCCAGAACGTTTGGTGATAAGGCTCCCCCTAGTGATTGACTTTTCCCAAAATCAATCCAGTTCTTCCTCACACTAAGGTCTATGATGGTAGAAACTTTAAAAACGATCCGTGAAAAAGTTTCTGAGTTATTTCCGAAATTTTCAGTAATATAATTATGATTAATGCTTATTAACTACAGAACACAAACCCATTCAAATGCAGTTAACCTAAGAATAAAAGTGTGACAAAAATGATGTTACAGCTTTACAAGAGAACAATAATTACCTGTTTCTTATTTCATGTAATATGCAGTTATTCTAAAGTACAGTACAAAACTCTAAAAAAAAACAAAAACAAAACTTTGCTCCTTTGCTTGGCTGCAAAAGTGAAAAGTTTTACAGTGCACATCACAATGTAGGCTTTCACACACACGGTAAAGAGCTGCAGAAATATGTTGGCACTGGAATAAATTAAGCCTTTTATTTCCTCTGCTGACTCTGGCCCTGCTCAGACTCCACACTGGCATCTTCTTCACTCCCACTGCTCCAATCAGAGGATGACTCAATCCAGCCACCCCTGATGTCTTATATAAGGCACGTGTGTGCGTGTGTGTGCGTGTGTGTGCGTGTGTTTACGTGTGTGTGCGTGTGTTTACGTGTGTTTACGTGTGTTTACGTCTAGATGAAAGGAAGTGGGGATGATAAAAATAAAAAAAAAGTTTGTAAGGTATGGTTTCTAAGCAGGGGGATAATGAATAACGGTAATGCGCATTATGCATAACTTGTAGACTCAGCCTGTGAGCGAGTTTCTAAAGGGCAGCCTGTTGGTTGGCGGCGCCGCTAACAGCTGCTCAGGATATGGAGGGCCATTCAGAGCTCGAGGGTTAATAAATAAACCTCTTAATAATACCTTAATGACTCTCATTCCTGTGAAGTGGGGTCAGAGAGTTTAAAGATCATTTCCTTTTCTCGGTGTGAGTCTTTTATTGTGTGACTGGACGCGGCAGCGAGATCCTGCTCGGCTGGGAGAAAGTGCAGCAGCAGATTTATCGTCCTCGCGGATCCCGGAAGGTTTGTGAAAGGAGCGCTGCCGTATAAACTGTACGGAAAAGACAAATGGAGGCTATTTCTTTTTAAGGATGTCCGTGCTTTAACCTAGTTTTTATCTGTCCAAAAGGTGGTTGGGGGGGGGACGCTAATAAACTTGCAGCCTCACAAAAATGACAAGTAATATAAAGATAATAGAAAGAAGAAGATTAAGTTAGACATCGTTTACCTCCTTATCTAAGCTGATCAAAGTAGTCAAGGGACTATTTTATCATCTATTTGATGGAGTGGTTGAGTAAATTCTAACATGATTAGAGAATAATGAATTACGACGGCTGCAGAGGTTTCCTTTGAAATCTTCAGCACAAACACAATAATGTGTTGGGTTCATTATCACATCAGTCAGTAACAGTTTACTGCCCATTTATTGGTGCCATAGAACACCCGATTATATAATAGCTAACTTTGTTAGACTGTATTTTACTCAATAACTAGGCCTACACTGCTCCCCCTAGCGAATAAAATACGTCCATTAGTGTAAAATGTGATATATACAAGACAGATCTCCTCGAGTCGATTCTTACTCACCAGATTTGGACTTAAACGGACCAAAGATGGAGAAATTATGATCTGAAAACTTTTGGAGATAAAGCTCCCCCTAGTGTTAGGAATATACAACCAACCTTTCCCAAAATCACTCCAGTTCTTGCTTGCACTAAGGCCTTATATAG
The DNA here is from genome assembly GCA_009660295.1 of Lophius piscatorius. NCBI lineage: Eukaryota > Metazoa > Chordata > Actinopteri > Lophiiformes > Lophiidae > Lophius > Lophius piscatorius. The sequence continues at coordinate 27,407 of VRLP01004226.1, read as the reverse complement.
TTATAAAATTTGAAAACGATTATGACAGAGTTTTTCAGTTATCGCGTCAACATGAAGGAACTAGGCCTTCGGCGTCGTCCCCGACAGCAAGGGCCCCCAATCCCCTGCCTTTTACAAGCCACCCTCCTTATTGAGCTTATTGAGAGTGAAGTAATGTCCAAAACAAATTCCATAACAGGGATATTATGAAGGACAGAGAAGGGGAGAGGGGAGGATGAAGGGAGGGATGGGGGAGGGCATGGAAGTGACAGACAGGAGTGAGGAGTACAAAGAGAGGGGGCGGAGTCATCTTCAATGATGTTAAACAATTTTGCATTGAACATTATTTTGGCTAGCTGATGTATTTCTTAATTTCAACCCATTTCAAACGCAGAGGCCCGTCTGAGTGGACGAGGGTAAAGCTGAAAACGTCAAATTGAAAATATAAAGGAATTAAGTCTATTATTATTTTTGTTTCTTTGCATTAATGAGGATAAATACACTTTTATCCTCATATCCTCAAAACTCTGATTCAAGTCGTTGTAATTCATTCAGAAAAGATTTGGGAAACGTCCACACGGATGGGCACGTTCTCGATCTGTGCCAAATGAGGAAAATCTGAAACATCACGTTGCATGTCTTTAGAATCTTGCTCTGTGGTTCTTTATAATACAAGACTGAAGGGATTAAGTAATGATTGTTTGAAAACGCGAGTTGCTATCCCCATAATTAACGTGACCATCATATCTCCCGCTTCTCTCTAACATCTATGACGGAACTCTGATCTATTAGAGAAGCTTTAAACAGTTTTGGCTCCATGGACAACATGTTTTATGTTTGTTTGGACTGAGCTGAAACCCGAAGAGACAGTCGTGGCCGTGGAGAAGCAGAAAATATAAAACAGAGTCTGTAATTGGTTGATTACATGAACCTTTCCTCTGGATAAGATCAACCGATTTCGTGACTTGAAATAAACCCACCCACTTCTCCCTGCCTGGTGGAGCCGTGACTGTTTCAGTCAAAAGAAAGATGAAATGGAATGAACCCGTCTGAAGGTATAAAAGCCGTCTGAATGAAGGTCGAACTACTGACGCTAATCCACTCGGGGATGTTTGAGTCAATCTCGGAGGGGCAGCAAAAATAAGGTTTACAGGAAATTTCCTCATGGATGAAAATCACACAAACAAACCCGTTAGTAATATCTTTTTTTAACCAAAAAGTCATTTCTGAGGACTACCAGAAGTGTTTACGCCAGGAGTGGCCTGAGTGTCTCTGCTGTGTCTCTACTACCCAGGGAAAAGCACTTAGGAGCCTCTCCGAGTCTGGAGGGACTCTAAGACGGACTGCCTTGGACCAACACACAGATTTATTGAAGCTTACGCTCCATCCCTAATCTCTCTTTTTGTCTCTCTCTGTCTCTTAGATTTAATGGCCTCGTCCCTGAGAGAAGAGTGAAACGAGAGGCGATGTCCCAGTGGCTTTAATATCCATCACATGGAAGAGGAGCGGGCCGTGGGTGGAGAGAGTGAAAGAGTTATCAGCAACTTGACCTCCACCTGTAGCCCCCCGACCCTCCGCCTTGCTCCTCACAGTGGAATATCCAGCACATCTTGTTCCGAAAGTTTGCAGGGTCCTTGGAGATGGCCGCCCTTTGACCTCTCCTCCCTCTTCACCAGCTGGGATTCATAAATGTCTGTCCCTGTTTAGCTAGTAAAGAGCCAGCCCACCGCTAGCTGGTTAAGGGAGTATGGGAACTGACTGGAGGCTTTTTCTCCTCTCTGTTCACCCCCTCTGGGAGCTTTTTCAGAAAACCACTCCGTCGTGACCGTTAGCTGCCACGTCCTGTCAGTTGGAAGTTCCATGCGGGAAAAACTACTTTTCCCGAAGAAAATGCAGAATTTCCCCCATTCCAATGACGTCGTACTGCATTAACGCTCCGTAAAAGGAGCGTGTCGTTCATTTAAAGCAAATTTTACATCCCATTTTTGGAATAACATGGTTTCCAGTTTAAACCGGTTTTTCTTCAGTTTGCCCAAAAGCAAATAACATTTCCCCTCTGAAACAAATTAAAAGCAAAATGTACACAAAAGGGATGATTTCACCTCAAAACAGAGGTTTTTCATGTCACATGACCGGGTGGTTCATAAGTTTGAGGTCGAATTTATCAATATAAGTTGAAAAATACTCCATTGAAATGTTTTTTACGAGTTGAAGTAATTTTTTGAGGATGAGATGTTTAAAAGAAGAATTGAACTTAGAAAAAAAAAATTATTCGATCACAAAAACTCAATAAAGCAAGTAATTTAAACTTAAATTAATCAAGTAGACTCACTAAAACTGAGTCTTTTCTTAAGTTTAAGTTCATTCAAGCTGGATTTTAGTTTTATATTGTGCATGTTAGAATGATGAATATTTTGGGATTTCCCAGCATGCATCGGGATAATGTGTGAGCAATATTCCCTTCTGTGTCACTGGGATTCCGCATGAGTTAAGGCACAATGTAAAGCAAAAAAAGAACTTTAGCGGTGACACTCAGTTCAGTTTATAATTATTGAGTCTCACTTTTAACTTGAAAATACGGGATTTAATAAAAAAGTTTTTCAAATCACCAACAATTCTCTTCTAACAACAGTGTGTAATATTTGTCTTAAATGGTGCAGGAATAAAATAATTTCACATTTGTGAACCAATAATAAACATATTTTATTAATTGTTGTATATTTGAGGTTTCTTTTCAAGGTTAAACCAGGAAAAAAAGTTTTTTGAAGGAGATTTGAAGATTTTTCCAAGCTGGAACTTCCTCGCAGAAATTACTTCTACTAGCAACCTAATTAGAATGTATTTTTTTTAAGTGTAGTTTATTAATTGTAAGCTGTAAATACTTTCCAGTTGAGGTAATTTCTTAAATTATTAAAAAGGAAATTTCGGATTCAAATAAAGGACCTGATAAATTAAGAATTCCAGCATATCAAGAGAAAATTCACCTTAAAATCTCATCAAATATAACTTACAAGCTAAATGAATCATATTGCTTGTTATGAAATGTCAATTATTTTATTCAAAGTAGAAGTATACTTCAATAGAATTGTAGATATTCGGGATTTCCAATATGAAAGAAAAAGATTTTTAACAAAGTGAATATTGGTGCATAACCTTTATAACAATTCATTTTTTTTAACAGTATCCCTTTACAATAATGTTACATTTATAAAGGATTTAGAAATGGTTTTGTAATTAGGTTTTAAGTTAGGTTGTAAAACCTTTATAAGTCATTAGTTAACGTTTATAAACAGTTTCTAACATAGCTCTCAATTTTTCAAAGTGGGTCACTATTTGGCAGTATCAAGTTAGCAGTACAAGTAAGTCTGCTCACTATTTGGCATGCATTCATTCTCTGATACCCTTTAAATTTCGTGAGTTAAAGCAGCAAATTAATGATTTGTAAAGTGCAACTTATTTAGTAAACTACGTAGAAGCCATTTATAAATCCTTAATAAGGATTTATAAATGGCTTAGGATTTAAGTTATTATAAATTCTTATTCTAAAGCAATACCAATTTAAGTAACTATGTGAAAAACAATTTTGGGGTTAAATTGACTGATATTTTTACGAGTGGAGATCTGAACTTCCCGCATTAGGAACCAATACTTTAAACATTTTTGTCGAGATAAATTTAGTATTCTCGGAAATGTTTGGACAAACAAAGACAAGAACGGCCGTCACTGTCAAACATTCCAGAGCAAACATGGAAGGAAACAGGCAGCATAACAGAAGCAGTTTGACTAATGTGAAGAACAAGAAACCCAGTCAACCAACCACCGCACACATATGATGACTCATAAAACCGTCTGTTTATTTATAAAAAATCAGCCTGTAATAACAGGACACTGATTTGACTGCAGCCAAATCCAGAACAGATAATAATCTAATATTGGGTTTATTCCTTGAACTATTTTGTCCGGTAACCAGACAGAGACAAGCCTCTTAACTTTTCCATTTGAAATAAAGGAACTGGGCTGGACAGAAACATGGAGAGGGCGGGCAGAGAGAGTGCAGTCTATTTCACATCGTTTAGTTATTATTAGGTAACAGTGGGCTGGAGAAGGCAGAAAAATGAAAGTCTGCCGGCAGTCGTGTCGCGTTCAAGACGTCGTTTCTGTTCTAGTCCGCCGTTTCGTAAGACATCTACGAAACGTGAGTGACAAGCAAGGAAGGAAGTGTTTTCCGGCTCTGGGTGAGTTGCTCCTCTCACAGACCTCAGCCAAGTCCCAGCACGCCATGGCATCGTTTATAAACACTCACACGCACACACACACACACACACACACAAAGATGTGCACAATCATCCAGGCTTTGCCAGCTTTTCCCCATAACTTTGGCCTCCTGGTTTGTTTACTTGTTCGACCATTATATAAAAGTAAGGCAGTGGGAACCTTTAAATCACTAAGAGCCAACACCAATCAGCCATTAAATTATAACCACCTGCCTTATCCCCCTGTCTCTGCCTAAACAGCCCTGACCCATCGAGGCGTGGGCTCAGAAGATGTGCTGTGGTATCTGGTACCTTGACATAGGTGGCAGATCCTTTAAGTCCTTTCACTTTGAAGGCGGGGCCTCCAGGAATCAGACCGCCCACAGATGCTCGGTCGGACTTTGGACTGTGGAATTTTTTGAAGCATTATGAAAAATACCCCCTAATGAACTTAATATCCAGGTGGTGCAGCAACAGCTGCAACCAAACGCTTCCCTTATATTTTGAGATCAGTCGGTGACGTCACTGTGGCGGAATTCTGACCCACTCTTCTCCCCGAACGTCAGCATACGCCGCTCTTTTTCAGGTCCCACCACAGCATCCTAATGGCGTTCAGGTCCGGACTTAGACTTGATTTTATCCCTGTCTGCTTGTGGTCGTTGCCTCGCTGCATGACTCAGTTCTGCTCAATCTCCAACTCACAGACTGATGACCCGACATTCTTCATTATAATTAATTGTTAGAAGGAAGGATTTGCGTTTAGCTCAGTTACAGTCGTTCAGCCTGAACATCACACCGCCACCTTCACGCTGGACTGTAGGTATAATGATCTTTTTGTGGAATGCTGTGTCTGGTTTATTCCAGACATGACCCCTGTCCTCCATCCAGCTCAACATTAGACTCTTTCATGGAATATTCTCCCCAAAAACTCTGAGGGTCATTGAGTTTCACCTCTCCTATGGATGCCATCGCTGCCCAATGTCTGTCAAATAGTGGCACCACAATCACTGACCTTTTTCTGAGATGGGAGAGGCCTGCAGCACTTTGGCTGTTTTCTTTGGATCTTCGGGACTTCCTGAATGAGCCTTTGCCAACCTCTCTAAGGAATTTTGGATAGCTGGCCACTTCTGGCAAGCTTCACTGCTGTTTCAAGTCTTCTCCATTTGTGGATAATATGTCTCACTATGGATCAGTGGAGTCCCAGAGACGTTGGAACAGAATTGTAACCCTACTGAGACCAATGCATTTAAATCACCTTTTTCTGCTATCATGGAATGTCTTTTGATTTTGGAATAGTGTGCTGCTGGTGAGGCCGAGAAACCAATTTCATGCTATTGAGATTGGTCTGGGTTGGTCCAGTTCATCGGAAACCAGTTACTTAAGCAGTTTTTTCAGTTTTTTGTATTTAGTTTCCAGGGGTGCAAATACTTTTTCATACAGTCACATTTGTATGACATAACCCTTTTGGTTCAATAAATACAATTCACTTTCAAATTTTGTATTTTGTGTTTACTCAGGATTCCTTTCTCTCATGTTGTTGTATCCCCCAAAAGTTGGGGATATTATTGAATCATCATCATCACCGCTGTGTCCGCAGATCCTTCATGTTAACGCCTTAACTCGAAAAACTATTTCACGGATCTTTTTCAAGTTTTATACGTCCATTAACCTTAGAGGAGGAAGAACGCCATCGATTTTTGGTAAAGTTTAGTTCCATATTTCCGCCACTGAGAGCAGCTTTATCTCAAAAAGTAATAATTTCCCAGCCGTTGGTCGGATTTAGTCCAACTTTGTTGCATATGTATCGACCCGTAGGAACGCCATCTTTAAATGGACTGTACTTATAACCGCATTACGACACGAGCCAAAAAAAAATTAAGCAAACCAGGACTCGGGTCAAATCCTTTTTCACAGCACCGAAACGTTTAGAATCTGATACCAACAGCTCCCAAAGGTGAGGCAGAGTTTCCCAAGAATCATAAATGGACGTTTTATGTCCACAACTCAAGTTCTACCGGCCAGCACAATAGTAACGTCACATCTTTCCAAGAAGACAAATGAAACATACTTATATTCCAAACATTCAAAAGGTAAAGATTGGTGCTTCTGCCGATCTGAGTCTTTATGCTTTGATTGAAGTCATAAAATTGGAAAGACTTTGATCTTTTGGACCTGCAGGCCCTCGAAATCCACGACACGTTTTAGTGTCGTGTTGCTGCTCTCTTGGCTGCCAACCTACCACTAATTAATGAGCAGGAAATAACTGTGGTTCATCACAAACACACACACACATACAGACACACACACACACACTTAGAGACTATATACCATACTCCTTTTTTCATCTTAACATTCTCCACTAGAAGGCCCACTCATCATCCCTCTCTGACTTAAATCCATTCCAAACCTTTAAGGATAACACAGCGTCGAGGTTTAGTTTCTCTCCGCTTCCATTATTACCCACAGAATGTCTAAACTCACAAATGTTTTTGCCACATTCGTTACCTAACAGCGTCAAAAAGCATTCAATTACACTAAAAGCAGCTTGAAGTTACACGATGCCATACCGACTGTTGTGATATATAATCCTTCCATGTTTTTCCTATACCACAACGTGAACGTACCATAATAAGAACAGTTAGTTCAGTTGTGCAGGAGTTAAGTGTGAAAATCTGTGTGTGTAATTGCCTCCCACTCGAACATGTTTTCTCTTTTCTCCTTTTTGTTGCCATACAAGGCAAAATGAAAGTCACAATTTAACCCTTTAATGTCCACACCAAGGAAAACAAACAATGGTTTTGATGGAAAATGATTTCTTTGCTTATTTTTAATTCTTTGGGGCATTTATTAATTTGCATGTTTGTAAACAGTAAAAAAAAAAAAGCAGACCGATTAAATATACAATTTCATGATGAAATTGTATATTTAATAGAAAATAGCCAACTTTAACTGGATTGGCTCAACCCTTTGCTAAAGCCTGTTTTTAGAAAACTATTTGACCCTTATTAGACTTAATTGCTGTATCTAATTACTTTATCCTCCATAGACATGGTTAATGTCTCTTACTTGGTGGCCCCTTTTGACCCCTTTTGACCCATGGTGTTGCTCAAGGCTCCCTCCTTGGCCCCTTACTCTTTAGCATATACATGCTGCTACTGGTTCATGTTATCAAAACAGGTTCGGTCACATTTTTAAATAAGAGGCAGTGACTCAAAATGGGTTCAACCAAACAGCTGAGCTGGACATTAAAGGGTTTAATGTTATATAATCCGCATGCCAGAATTACAACAGGCAAGGGAACTACAGACTTCATTTACGAAAATCCCTACTGAGCTGAAGCTGAGATCACAAACTGGAATAAAAGATGCCTCCTTTGAAGGATTAGGAATTGATAAAAACAAAAAAAATTCAAGCGTCAGAATCCTGTTCAAATCGAGAGGATTCACAGATACCTGCTCAAGGCACCACTGGTGCCAGTCCAGGCCTCCCTTCAAACTCACTGCCCTCCCTCATAGAGCTCGCTTCTCACACGAGGCGCCACTGGGGACTGTTTGCTCTGCTTCGACTGGCCCTCCAGTGAAACCACAGCCTCCTCCTCATACTGAAAGTTTCTATGAGATCTTGTCAAAATGCCTCTGCGGTCTGAATCCATGTTTCAGTAATGGCTCAGCCATGGGGAAACAATTCCCCTCTCCAAATGTCCCACAAACACTACGAAATGCCACAGTTTTACTGCATCGGCTGCACATGTATGTGCCTACCAGAGAAAATGCCCTCACACACACACACACACACACACACCGGTCAGAGATTCAGGATGTGACTTTCACTGCTGCTAGAGGAAAAAAACTCTTTCTCCTTGAGTCGTCTTTTCCACTTCAGCGTCACTCCTGTTTTAGTTTCTTAGTTTTTTTTTTCTTTTCTCAGTTCATGTTACAATTTTCCAGAATCAGCTCCTGGTGTCTGGAGCATGTAGAGGGCTGGGCTGCAGAGCGCACTCCGCATCTGTGAGCCAGATTATAAGGAGGAGTAAAAATGCGGGATGCATGTGTAAGGAGAGCACAAAACCAAGGGAATGACTAAGCGAATGGGCATTTTTTTTCAGCGTGTGTGTGTGTGTGTGTGTGTGTGTGTGTGTGTGTGTGTGTATACGTTGGTGGATGGGGGTGTCACAGCTGGCCCTCTCTGCCTGCCTCTCATGTGCAAAGCATGTGGCCGGTTTGCCAACATATCATTTATGAGGCAGAGGCTCTCCTCTGATTACTGGGTGCTTCCATCTCCAATGGAGCAGTGTATTTTTCTTTCTTTGACGTGTTTGTAGAAGTGTTGATTAGTGGCCATAAGCAGAGGCCACGCAGCTGATGGAGTCGTTGGTGACCATGTGGGTTATAACACAGGTGACGTGTCCAGGATGTACCTGAGGGTGTTTCCTAAAACCTGCACAATGTACACTAAAAAGTCTGACAACATCAGACGTGTTTTTGTTTCTACTAGAACCACAGCAACCCTCACGCCTTTATATATGTCGCAGCTGATGTTACACCCCTTGTCTTTTCCAAGTATTCCTGCCATAGACATTTTGAATTCAACATTAACAACCGTTAAAAAATATATATATATATATATCTGGGAGCTCAGTTTTAAGACTTCCTTTGATTCCTTTGATGTTTTTTTTTGTGGGAGGGCTCAGTGGGCTGAACAGAGTTGCCGAAGTGGAAGGCGCAGGAGACGACTGGCTACAGAGTATTTGAGAGTTACCCCGAGAGTTTGTTGGAGATGTCGGTAGATTTAGAGGCTGGCAGAGGGTTGAGCTTCATGAGTGTTTTTTATAGTTTTGTTACATCATTTCAGAGTAATCCAACAAATAAAAGTGATTTCAATGCGGGAGTATGTGGAAATCAAACACCCCGAGATCTTATTGTTGGACGAAAGTGTTGGTTTCATGCAATATGTCATCCAGCAGAACAGGTATGTTGAGAATCAGCCTCACTCTGACTCATTTAGAGCTGGTGTTCACCACAGGAAGGAAGTTCAGGCCGGGCCTGGATGAATCAGTTGGTGGGCCTTTGTACAGTCAGTGGTGTGATCGTTGCATGACTGGATTATTATGGGAAAAATGTGAGCCTTTGAGTGTTTCTCCTTTGTGCCAAAGGTGTAAAGGCTATATCTTGCAGTGTAGTTACAGCTGAGCTGCGTATTGTGGCGGATCTTTAGGCTTTAGCACAAATGGAACAGAGAACAGAGGAGGAAATAAATAAAAGCTTTAGTGCTCTCTCTCGCTCTCTGAACTCTGCTTCATTCCATAGTTCAAATCTTGACTCTCACATGATAGCCTACCTTAATAAAAGTTCAATATAGTTCACATGTTTCTGCAGAAATGTTTCTTTTGTGACTTGTTGGTGAATTTTCTTCACTGCCAGGGTGAGATAACTAATAAAGTGTGATACCACACTGAATAAATTCTACTGAGGCTGAACTAATAAAGCTTTAAGGCAGTCTTGCATAACTCAGATGAAAGCCTGTAGATTTTTGTGAAACAATAAACAATTCCCAGTCAGAAATCTCCTATTTAACATGCTGCCTCACCGTCTTTGTCCTTATTGCTATATCTTTACACCATTTTGAGACTTAAATATTGTATTCTTGACTACTTAAGTGTCATTTCTGATTGTGATGTTTGATGTAGGCAATTGAGGCGGTATTATAATGCATTGTTATATACCTCCCTACCGCTCCGGTGATGTGAAGTCAATTTTAATTACATAGCCCCAAATTACAAAATGTTATCTCAACCACTTTTTAAAAAAAAAAAATCTTTATTTTACTGAGACTCGACGACAGCAGCTCCCATTTCAAGGTAGGCAGCCCTCTGACTTGACCAGTTGGGTAGAGAGAGAGAGAGCGCTAGATGAAGAGAGAGAGAGCAAGAGAGAGAGAGTAAGAGCCAAAGAGAGGCTGAGGGTGAGCTATTAATAATAATAGTCCATTACAACCAAAATCACTCAACCAGAGCAGCATCCTCAAGAGGTACTAAAATAAAACAGAATAAGATAATGTTAACGCTTAATGTAGAATTTATTCTTTTAGAAAATAATATATACAATTGTAAATATTTTTGTAAAGCATTTAAAAAAAAACAAAAAACATTTCACCCTAATAAGACTTATTTTGGTTGAACCAAGTTAAATAATTCTGTTTGCCTTAATATGCCTTAAAAAAAATCCTAGTCATCAAATAGGACTTTCCATTTGACATGTGGTGTCCCCCAAGGCTCCGTCATTGGCCCCTTACTCTTTATGCAGCCACAGGTTCACATTATAAACAGCTTCAATCTACTGGCACACATTTTTCTATAAGTAATAGAGACTCAAAATGTGTTCAACCCAACAGTTGAGCGGGACATTAAAGGGTTAATGACTGAACTACTTCCATGTTATCGACACGGAGGCGCACGCCTACAGTATATCGTCGAGATGTTCCTCAGTTTTGAAGGAGAACCCGACAGCATTAAAAATATCTCTATTGTGTAACACAAACGGGATCAACAACATAATCGGTTTATTCCGGTTGTTCTCAAACTCCCTTAAAGTTTCCTTTCTGAATGTTAATATTCAACCAAGCATCACGTGATCATTGCAAATTATTGTTGGAGTGAAAAAGGACTTTATTAAGGCCTACAGTGCAGAGCGGTGCCCTCAGTTATTAACATCACAGGGGATGTTTACCAACCCTCAGTAAATTCACGACGGACCAACTTATTGTCCTCTTGTAATAAGAGTATAATTGCAGTGCCATGTCTGAACTGAATAAACAGAATTTTGTTGGCGCCTTCTTTTCTTTCTTGTTTCTCGTCCTCTGGTGGTTTCGGCTGCGCCGCCGGTACATTTCAACCACCTCTAATTAAATATCCATAACTTCCCCCCCTCGGGAGCAACAGGATTGGGTTTCTTGTTTGCGGATTAAGGCAACTATCAATAGCATTCAGAATAAGAATAGACGCAAAAAATGTTTTTTTTCAAATTTATATTTCCATTTTTAATTGGATTAATGATATTTGGATCACACTCTGAGTCTTTCCCTGCTTATGTGGTTCAAACTAACCCTAAAAAAAAAAACACATACCCAAATACCCCCCCCCTCCGCTGAACTGAATACCCTTGTTTATAAGCATAAAGCAATTTCATTAATTCCATCTAACGTACTGTTGACATAAACCGGTCCAACCAGTCCGCAACGCGAACCAACAACCTCAAAATAAGCAAATTCAGAAACGTTCTCTGGCGTTCTCCAAAGCGCATTGTGGGTATGAAGAAAAATACAAGGTACGCTAAGGGCAAGCTGGCAAAACCATGATATGAGGCGATGCACCAAACATTATCATAAAAATATCCGAGTATGAATTTAAGCGAACACAGAACCCAGTGTCTAACAATAACCGCTTGTCAGGCTCAAGGGCAGAGAAGAAGGCTGAGGGTTAAAGCTGAACCAAAATACCACAATATTTACACTGCTGACATTCAGTTAGCGCAGTATGCATTTAAATCATATGTCAATCACGCAGCCCTCATCCACACATCCAATGGCGAGGGTCATGTTTGTGTACAATAAGGACTTCATGCACCTGTTTTCAAAATACGTTTGCTCAGGTTGCAGTGAGACGGTTGACCTTATAGAGTCAGACGTACTTTTTATTTCACTGACAGCAGATTGAAGAGCAGAAACAGTAGCCAAGCCACAGACGCGACGTGTTTTCAGCTCGACCCGCTCAATTGGTTTTCTCTAAAACTCTTATATTTTATTCTCTTGAGTCGAACTTGATTTCAGCACGTATTGGCTTTTTTTTTTGCCCAAAAAACAAGCCAACAGTAATTAATTCCTCTTGCGTTACGAGAGTCCGCTTGGAGGCTTTATGCAGAACAAAACATCTGTAGAAAATGTCTGGAAAACGCGGCACATGACATCACATTAAAGCGAAATGGGCAAAGCCTCTGACATCATAAATTGAAAGTCCGAGCTGGTTAAAAATTGAGCAATCCTTTGAATATCACCCAACAATGCGGGAATGTCATGGCAATTATTAGCATTAAAAACGCTGGTACCACTGAACAATAAGACCACCTTTCTGTAGGATTTATAAATGGTGTGTAATTAGGTTAAAAATCAGGTTGTAAATACATTACAAGTCATTAGTTAACGTTTATTAACCGTTTATAACAATAGTTAATCCCAATTAATCAGCGAGGGTCACTATTTGGCAATATCAACTTAGCAGTACAGATAAGTGCGCTCACTATTAGGCAAGCCTCAGGTCCCTAATACCATTTATATATAATGTGTTAAAGCAGCTTATTAATGATTTAAACATTTTTACAGCTTAATTAGTAAACTACGTACAAGTCATTTATAAATGCTCAATATGGGGAGTCTTTATGTAAAGTAGTTAAAGCGTTACCCGTCAAAGTCAGTCACGCCATCACCATGTTTTTATTACACAATAGATTATCTATATTAACAATCTGGATCTTCAGTTTTATATGGCTTTTATAGTGCAAGTGTCTTTGGCAGTATGTGTTATGAAAACCTCTTGGAGAGGCATTTAATTCATGATCTTTGAACTCCAACTTATCGCCTGCGGCCTGTTTGAAGTCCTGGCTCCAATTTTCCACATGATCACAGTTCAGTAAATCACCCACACGCATGGCATACTGGAAAACATCCAGTAAGTCCTGTTTGTGTTGGCATGTAAGCATGTTTAAGTCATTGCAGCATCTTGAACAGAATGTATTCATGAAACAGCCACCCACAACTTCCAAATGTGAGAATGTGCATGATCCTAGGGTGTGGGATGCATCATAAAGAAGCAGAGTCTAAGCGTTTAGGGAGGCTCTGCTGGCTCTGTGGCTGCATGGACGTGTTGATGATCCGTCTGGTTGCACGTGCCGGAGCTGGCTGGTTCCTGGTGGCGACTGAGCCGGCTTTCATCTCAGTGAGGCTCTGCCAGTCACCAGAAACAGAATCTGCTGTCTGCATCAGCTCTCGCAGCAGCTTACATGTCAGACATGAGATATATCGGACAAAACTGACTATAAGTTGGGATTTAAAAAAAAAAATATTTAGAGCATTCAAGAAGACTAGAAGAAGTCTGTATTTTGAGAAAAATGGTCTAGAGGTTGATAAGTAAGTCTCTAGGACTTGATATGATGGTGTAAAATGTGAAAATGTGCTGGAAATCAGGCAGCTATCGCTCACTGAGCCTCTGGAGAAACTTCAACACATCTATTCATGAGGTGTATGCTTAAAGTCTGTTACCACAACATGCCAGAAGCTACTTGTTATAATGGTCTTACCTGGGGAGAGGTCTCCGTCACTCTGCTCTCCAGAGTCTGAATCCATCTTCCCCTCCAGAAGCTTTATGATCCCTCTTTCGTCTTCTTCACTTTCCTCTCCAGGGAGTTGTCAGTTGTCTTCTTCCAGAAAATTAAATTAAATAAATGCTATTTATTTTCCTTTTTTATTTCTTATTTCTCCTGCTGAGTCAAACTTCCCCTCCCAGTTTGGGTCACTGCAGCTGTGAGAGGATTGCTACTGGGCTGATCTGCTGAGCTGTCCTCCTTTTTTTTTCCAGCTCTCTTTTTCTTTTGCTCTCTTATTCTGACTCCCACAGTTTCCCTCTTTCCTTCTACTCCTCATCTACTTTCTCTGTTTCTGATGCTCCCTCCCCTCGCTCACTCTCGGCCCATCCCCTCCTCCCAGATTGTCCCTCCCTTCCACTCAGTTTCTCCTCCTCCTACCCCTCCTCCTCCTCCTCCTCCTCTTCTCGTTTGGTGCTGTTACACTCAGCCTCTTCACGCCGTCTCCAGTGAAACTCTTTCTGAATGCTGAGAGGGCCGTCTTTTCCTCTCTCTCTCCCTCCTCTCTCCCTCCTCTCTCCCTCCTCTCTCTGTCTCTGGTAAGAGTGCTGCCTGTGTTTTAATAGAGCTAAGGGAGAGACTCATTCACTCTGACTTGAAATTCATCCCCAGCAGTAAAAATCCCATGACCCCCTGTCACACTAGCTGTTATAAAATCTAAAATCAGTCACTCCCCATCTGTGCAGGTCAAAGGTCACTTATTCATGACTGTGTTACTGTTTACCAGGTCCGACTGTTCTCATCAATAAATGTTGCTTGCTGGATGTGGATAGGTTACAATCATGTTTCTCTTCGAGACAAACTCACGGTTGTTTATCATCGGCTTCTTTTTTCTTTTTTTTTGCTGAATTATTTTTTAAATGATGTTTTCCGTTTGCCTGGATTGATTTTAAATGATCAGGTTTTACCGTACGGCGATAGAAGAACAAAGCATTAGGGCCACATGGAAAAATATTATCTTAAGATTACAACCTTCCAACTGTCATAAAAGTAGGACTCAATTCTTGTACAATCGCAACTTATACGGCATTTTTCAAACAAAATTATGACTTTATTCTTGTAACACGTGAAATCAAAACTTCCTTCTCGTCATATTTTGACTTAGTTAATGTAACATTCAGTGACTGTACGACCAAAAGGTGCATTTTTCCCATGTGTCACTCATATTTCATGCTTAAAAACTGAATAAATCCCAAATGTTTTTGATGGGTGAATATTTGCTTGTTTTTTCACTCTTTTCAACAAATTTGTGTTCAGGATTAAGAAGTCTGTTAAAAAGAAAAAACCCAGATAGTGCTAATAAGTGCTAATATGAGCTATTTGTAAGTTTTTTTTTTACTGGTTGCTGAACATAGCAGAGCATTTAGCAGCTAATGCGATGTATGCTTCGACCAACCATGAGAACAATGAGGTTGAATATTAGACTTAAATTCACCAAGTAGCCAGACAAATATCTGGTAAAACAATAAAACAAAGATACACAGCTCTACCTCTGCTATATGTACAATAAATGATCAGATGTTTTCTGACATATACCACTAGGCATCATATCTGTGTTGTTTTAAATGCTTGCCCTGCCGCACTAAAGCAGCCACAGATTTGATATAAAAGCAGTTGTTGGTACTATTTTATCAACAAAGTATTAAGTTGCTAAATGTTGTGAATGTTTCCAGTACATCTCCCTTTAATTTCTAGCAATAAACGTCAGGATCTGACATCAGAACTACAAACAGCAAGAAAACCAACGTTGACTCGTCATTTTACATTTACCATCATAACAGACCCTCCACCCACGAGACGCTCCGGCATGTTCTGTTGTGAGTACGTTCTGCTTTCCAGGATCGAGAACCCACGCCGGGAAACGACAGCTAGACGAAGATCAAACACATTAAGCACGCGTAGATGCGTCGTGTAAAGCATATACGGGTGGGTTTTGCTTGTGTGCAGTCTGTGAGGCAACAGAAAGCTCATATTCATGTGTGTCGGGGCAGGTGGGCGTGCAGTCGGTGGTCCGACAACGGTTGCGGGCGATACCACCTCCCAGGTGTGGCGCTGGCTGTTGCTCAGCATGAACACTGGGCACCAGATGGCATTAGCCTACCCGCTGCCCGAGGCTGACTTATCCTTGACACTGTGTGCATTGGGGTGTGCGTGGCTTATGCAGTATTGTGTGATGCCAAAAATACACACCAGTAATCATGATAGGATGAGGCACTTTCTCTAGGAACTAAAGTAAATTAACCTGAAGGGGATATTAGGAAATCGTAATCCGAGACCGCGGCAGATCCTTTGTGTGAATATCACAAAAAACATTTCATCAGATCAGCCTCCCTGATTGAGCTCTTCCAAGGAAATGTTATGTCCGAAATTTCTTTTTTTTTTAGAAAAGCTCCACCTAGTGAGTTAAATATAAACTATTGGAGTAAACAGTGATATATTCAAGTTAGATCTCATTGAGTCGATTTATATGCACCAAATTTGGACAAAATTGGACTAAATTGGACATCGGTTGAGAAATTAGTGCCATAAAACTGTGATTTTGGAGATAAAGCTCCCCCTACTGGCACAAATATGCCACCAACCTTTTTGACCAAACACTTTTTCAGACATAATTTCCTGTCCATATTTCGTGGTCAGATTTAGTTCAAATTTACCTCATATGAACAAATGCAAGCAGATCAAACTTTTATTTGTCACATTTTGCTACATTAGTTCATATTTCACTCATTAGGGGTTGAACTTACTTCACAATCATAGATCCAATTACATCTTAATCGGTTCATCTGAATCTACACCAGGAGATCTATATTGTCTATATGTATATATTATTTCACTATAATAGTTCAGATTTACTCATTTAGAAGAGCTTTTTTGTGGAAAACATAGTTTATCATCCAGAACTTCCCAAACAAAAGTCCAGCTGTGTCTGAATTTAGCTCATATGAACTGACACAAATAAAATCATGTTTTACTACCGAGCTCAGAAAAAATAATGAACTGTATTTATCTTCATTACTGAGTCACTATGGGATCTGATCTTAGCGCATACTGATGAATACATAGAAATAATTAGGTGGAGTAAATATGGACTGCTGGAGATTATTAATGAGTCACATTTAATTTGAGGAGTTCAATGAGGGGGATTATTTGTACAATGCATGGGATTAGGGGTTTGTCAGGGATATACCCTTGGTGTCTGGGATGGAACAGGCCTAGTCTATTACTAAGAGCATTTTTACATTACTCTAATGAAATCAGATTGTTTCCAATTTAAACCGGTTTTCTTTAGTTTGTCCATAAGCTTTGTGTTACAATCCCTGTAGATTCAGCTCTTAATTTACCAGAGTGTGTTTCTTCTTGTCCGTCTTCAGCTACCCGTTGACACGTCCTCACGTGTGTTGCACCATTATTGAAACTGGCTATTGGTGGAACTTTGTACCTATTTGAGTTTGACATTCGAACAAATTTCATGTCATTTGATCAAATTAGACGAGGACTGCTAACCGAGTTAGCTTGTCTGCTAATACCTTCTTTGAGTGAACACCACCTGTTCTTCAAAAAAAAACTCTCATGGGGCTTTTGATTTAAAAAGAGAAATCGTCTAGGGCTTTATAACTCAGAAAAGCTTTGCGTGCTTATACATCCTATATTTTTCCATCAGGATCAGAAGTTTAACTCGAGAAAAGTTGATAATATTGTGACAGGATTTTGATTAGTTTATTCAAAAGTAAATCTGCACTAATACAAATACTAATAGAATCATGGTGTATCAAATTGTATTCTTTTTTAGATAGATAAATACTTTATTCATCCCTTTGGGTAAATCCAGTTGCCCAGAAGTTGGCAAATATATACGGTCATAATCAGACAGGATGTTGTGGAGAGGTTGGTTGACACTGTCCTAGATGACCTACATCTTACTGTCTGTACATTTCACTGCATATGTCAAACAACCAGAGCCTCCTGAGCAAAAAAAGAGCCGGCTCTGTACTTTAGGATAGATGGCTTCAGTGTTCTGAGAAGAGTCCAGCCTGCCGTCCAGGTGTAAACCCAGGTAATTATGCGTGTGCAGCATCTCAATATCCTCCCCTTGGATCTTGACCGGCTTGTGTTTGGGCCTCATCCTCCAGATGTTGATTACCACCTTTGTCTTGGAGGTATTCATTAGGAGGCAGTTGTTGTCACTCCAGTCACTGAAGGCCCCCGTCAGGTTCCTTTACTCCCCCTCCTGCCCGTTCTTGATACCATCATATATCATCCGACTATTTCTGCATACGACAGGACTCAAAGCTGTGTTTCAAGTCTGACGTGTACATAGTGAACAGTAACGGAGCCAGATCACTTCCTTGAGGAGCCCCAGTGCTGTACACCACCTCTGCCCCCTGACCAACTGTACCTGGTACCTGACAAACTGTGGTGGTTCCGACAGGTGGTCCATAATCCAGAACGTGAAGGAGGAATCAAGCCCCGTCCCATTGAGCTTGTTCTTGAGTAAAGGGACTGGGATGGTGTTGAATGCACTTGAAAAATCAAAGAACTTAATCCTTACGTAGTTTCCAGGTCCATCCAAGTAAAAATGGACCTGGTGAAGGAAGTAACGGATGGGATCATCCAATCCAACATGTTCCTGGTAGGAAAACTGTAAGGAGTCATGAGTGTTCCCAACCCGTGGTTTCAGACGGTGGAGGAAACAGACGCTCCAGGGTCTTCATCTGGTGTGACGTGTGACCCACATGGTCTGAAGTCATTAACCTCAACTGGATGCCTTACTTTAGGTACCGGGACCAGGCAGGAGGTTTTGCAAACTGAGATTGTAGAATCCTCAGCCAGCGGAGCTGCACAGTCCTTTAGCAGCGTAGGGCAAACACCGTCTGGACCGGCAGCTTTCCGAGGACGCGGTCTCTGTAGTTCTGTTCTCTCCTCGTCTGCTGTAAAGGCCAGGAGGCAGGGCTCCAGTGAGAGAGGAGGTCCGGTGGGACTACAACTATGTGTGGGTGGAAATGGAGCGAGGGAAGACGCAGCTGAGGTGATGGGAGGGAGGACAGGTGAGGCTGAAACTTCTAAGTGTCATTCATTATAAGTCTGTAAAATGGCGTGTGTGTGCATGTGTGTGTGTGTGTGTATGTTCTACAAGCATGAATAACATCATACGGTGCTTAAGTCTTGTGACAGAGAACATGAAAGGGTGACCACAGTGCTTTGCTTTGTTACAAGACTACAAATAAGAAATTTAAACATGACATAAATAACCCGGTGCTTCTGAGATTTCCGTAGGGGCTTTTGAGTTTCGAGCAAAGCCTCGTTTGTTCAGTTTCGGACACAATCTCTATAATCAGCACCTCCACACACAAACCGCAGTCATTGAGTCTGTAAGAACTATTCCTCCTGTGACTGCAAGCTACTGTGAAAATCTGATGCGTCAAAGAAATAATGACCAAAAAAAGAGTTTAAATCCATTCCGTCAAAAATAATCTATTACATATCGTTGAATCGTGTGCTTACTTTATCCCAAATGTCTCTAAAGGTGATCAGCCCAGTTTATTTCTTTGTTTCTCTTCATTCAATTTGAAAATACTTATAAATTATAACTATTTCTGTCTTTCACATACAGTACTGTTTAGGAAAACATTAAATTACGCCTGAGGTCGAAAGGTTTCGACAGTTAATTGTCTTCAATTGTAGCTTTTATTTTATTTTCTTAAGCAAGTTTTCTTTTTTTTTCTTCTCCTTTCTCGCAATGTTCTTGAATTTTTGTGTAGAGCCCTTTGAATTGCTCTGTTGCTGAAATGTGCGTTTATAAATAAAGTTGCCTTGCCTCCGTCTTTAGTGGATTTGTAGAAAAACGACATGGTGGATTTTCATGAAACTGTTGGGTTTATATTTAGGAGGAACTCATTAAAAGTGTTGTAGTTTTTCTAACACAGCAGGAACCCTGGAGGCATCCGTTGTAATTGAACAAATGTCTTCACTGACGGGCCGTGACGGAGGTATGACTTTCCACTTTAACTTAAGGGAACTAGGGCTTAGATCTGCCACCACTTCAGGGAGAGAATCGTAGAGATAGGAAGGAATGTGGAATTTTTATTTATTTTCACACAGCTTTTAGAGGAGGCCAGATTGGTGGGAGGAAACTCAGTTCTAAATAGTTCCTGTGGAGTACAGAGGGAGAGTCTTTAGTGGTAGATGGTCCCCCACTAACAGGAGTAACTCAAATCATTTCTTAAAACAAGAGCTTTGCAGCTAAATTCCACAAGCCTAACTAAATTGTAATATTTCATTTATTTGCAGGGTTTCTGTGCTGGATCGTATTCGGCCAAATGCAAGGGGACAAACACAAGCCAGCCTTTATAGGGAGTGACAGCGTCTGTCAACAACCGCAATTCCCATCTTAAACTGAAGGCACAAATATCAATTACAAGTAAAAGATAAGATAAAATAAACCTCTATTATTCCCACGACGGGGAAATTGCAGGATTACAGCGGCAAAGAGGAGACAAGGCGATATAAGAGAATAAAATAATAATCCTAAATATAGATATCAAACTATACTAGAATATAACACTATAATATAAATATTACGCTATACTAGAAATATTGAAATAGACCAGGAATAATACACAATACAAAAAAATGATATTATACTACAAATATTACACTTCACTGGACATATTACACTATAATAGAAACATTGCACTATACAATAACAATATAAACACTAAGAAATACAGAAAGTAGTTGTCAGACACTTTTGACGAGGAGGACAAACTGTTATCGATCATGGATAACCCTGAACATCCTCTCCACCGCATTCTGGACAGACAGCGGAGTTTCCTTCTCCAACACACTCATGTCACAAGACCCCTGTCAGGAAATCTCTCCTGCCTGAGGCAATAACCCTCAACAGGAACTCACCCCTGTCTGACTGATGATCCACTCAGCACAATAATGAACTTGCACATGTTTTTGCACGGTACATCCATCCAGCCCATCGCTACTTGTTAACTTCAACAACACGCAGACCGTCTCTTTTTTCTTTATGCGATTATATTTATGTTCTGGTGTTGCGTAAGTGTTTTTTCAATCCGCCTCACTGCTCCAAAAAATGAACAACAACAAAAACAAAATGAATGATGCAAGAATGATCAATGGAAATCAACATCATTAAAACATTAAGGGCTGGATTCTTAAATGACACCAAAGACCAAAGTGAAAAATTAAAATCGCAGACTGATCGAGTTCCAGTGAATTTTATCACAACAACTCATGATGTGACCCAGGAGTGTGTTTGAGCCCCACATGCCAAAGGGACCTCCTGAAAACATCTGGGCATGCTCCTGATGAGATGGAGGATGGTGTCCGGGGGGGGATCTCCTCCCAGACTTGGATCATGGTTCCTGGACAGTCTGTAGTCAGCGGTGTTGGCGTTTCAATGCAGCGATACATCAGAGGTTCTCAGGTGGATTCGGGTTCGGGGAACATGAGAACCCAGTCAATGGCAGTTTTTCCTTAATTATTGCGAGCAGTGTATATGGCTTCAGTCAGATTTACTTACAAACTATCAAGGCTGATGTCAGCACGTTAGGTTAATTCATACAGAGTTGAGATTCTGAATGTTGTGTGGGCTGGGTCGATGTCTGCGTCTGACATCACAAACTGGAATGGCTCTCGATAGAGTGGGTCTCTGCCAAGGCCCAACAGTCCCCTTTAATTTAATCAAGTCTTCAATCACGTCAAACTCAAAGCTCAGTAGCCATAATATAAGGTTACAGGAGTAGCAACAGCTGACTATTTCAATCTGGTGGATCAGGATTTTTATTTGGATCCGGACCAACCCCTGAAATATGCCTGATTTTCATCAAGATCCGCACTTTATGCCATGAGAAGTTGAAGAAAAGTTGATGAAGCTGTGAAACAAAAAGATCCTAGATCATCGGGTTCATCTGTGTCTGCTCCAAAAAATGAATGGGGCCTATTAAATAATGTTACGTCATGTAATATTGGGGATATTGTGAAATCGTCTGCCGCAGATCCTCTGTGTTTGCTCCAAACTCCAAATCTATGTCATGGATCATTTTCAAATTTTATACAGACGTGAGGAAGAACTGGAAATAATTCTGGGAAAAGTTTGGTTGCAAATATATACCCCTAGGGTGGAGCTTTTTGTCCATCAGTTTCCAGGCCATCATTTCTTGAGCGTTGGTCCGATTTACTTGATTTGAATCGACTCGAGGAGATCTATCTTGTATAGATCGAGTTTTACTCACTAGGGGGAGTCTTAAAAAAATAAAAACACTGTTTTCTTGACTTAACTCAAAAATCATTTCATAGATCATTTTCTAATTTTATACCCCAATATATATTAGTGTGAGGAAGAACTGGATCGATTTTAGGAAAGGTGTATTCATGAAACTTCCTATTTTATTCCCTTTGAGGAGCTTTTTACTTTTTTAAAATACTTTGTACATAACTTCCCATTTGATTAAGGGGGTTCAATCAGGGGGATTGCTTGTACAACGCAGGGGATCGGGGACTTAGGTGATGTAGCCTGGCTATCGGGGACCACAGCGTAGGCAGACTTTAAAATGTAAATATTACTATGGATGGATGGATGAACGGATGGATAAAACTCCAAAATAAACCTTGAGTATTTCATGTGTGTGGAAAATGTGTAGTATAAAAAGGTAAGAGGAAAAAAAGAGGAGGAGGAGGAGGAGGAGTGTCACATAATATTGACCGCCACCGCCGCCACGGCCTCTGATGCTGAATGAGAAACAAATGAGCTGACTCAGCACAGAGGGCCACATTAAAGGGTCTCCCTCTGATCCGGTAGCTTTACTGGCAGGCAGCTCTCCCGTTTGGACCGGTTCAGACAGACACGCCTAATGAAGATTCACTCTTGTTTCAAGGGGAGTTGAGACTTTTGTCTTTTGTGATTATTAGAAGCACGGAAATACTTTCATGAGAAACAAATGTGTCAAAGTAGAAAACATCTGGGAGGATTCATTCTCATTCACATTTACCGACGACGCAGAGAGATGACCTCATTACCTCTTGAACCTTTTAGGTAGACGTTTCCATGGCAACCAAGGCTCCATTGTAATGAAGCACTGATCCAGCAGAGAGACAATAGCCAGTAGATATGATTCACACACATATCAGCCATAACTTTATGACCACTGTCAGGTGAAGTCAGTATAACAGATCATCGTGTTAGAATGGCACCTGTCAGTGTGGGGGATATTTTTGGGTAATGTAAGAACATTCTGTTCTCAAAGTTGATTTGTTGAACGCAGGAAAAATTTGCAAGAATAAGGATATGAGTTACAATGGTTCATTTTGGATGTTTCACTGTAAAATGTTATTGATTAGCTTTGCTTGAAGAAAAGTTGGTGAACTTCTTTTGCCTCAAGATTTACCAAATAAAGTGGATCATTAAAACGAAGTTCTAAATTTCTTCGGCGTTAATAAAAAAAAAGTGATATTCAACTTTACTATTCCGTAGGATCAGACAGCCATGGCTAAGTTTAGCTCACAGAGTGAATCATGGAGCCTCGGGGAACATTAAACCTGTTACCAGTTCAACTGTTGTCCATTCTCGGATCATTGTGAACACCCAACAAGACCGGTGGTTCTGGATATCTTCTGACCCAGATGTCTACACTGTAAAATGTAAATAGTTGGCCTAGCTTCTTTTTTTTAATTTTTTTTATCTCAAGTAAAGACAACTTATTACATTTTACAATTAATGTAAAAACTGTTGTACAACCTGCTGAAAATATTTATGCTGGTTCTGAAAGAACAGGGCCAGAACAATGTATAATGTTGTCTTCATGTTCTTGTAGCCGGCTAGGTGAACACATCACTTACTGTATTCGGGGAAGAGATGGCACCAGGATGCATTATGGGGGAGGCAGTGTGATGCTCCAATGCAGCATCTGAGGGATGTTTAGGAATAACGAGTCAGAGCCATTCTTGGCACCAGAAACCACAACACACCGTCAGAGGTCTTCTGGTGTCCATGGATTGATGGGTCAGAACTGTCTGTACCATATCATCCTCCTGATGTCACAACTTCTACTTTAAATATGTCCATAAAACTAAACCCTGGTCAAAATATCTGGACTTTCCATCAATGTATTATTTTCTGTTCTTAGAAAATATACACTTAAATATAAAGTTAAGAAGATGTTTCTTTATTTTTTAATATGGCAGGTTTGCTCCATCTCATGTTGGCTCCTGGATATGGCCTCTGGCATTTGAGAATGTAAACACAATGGTGTGTGTGTGTGTGTGTTTGTCTCTGGTGGGAGATAAAGAAGTCAGATGTCAATCAGTGCACGAGGCAGGACAGTCTAAAACACAAGCAGCGAGGCTCTTCTGTCCGAGTTATTTTATAAACTGTCTGGAATCCTGCCTCTAGAAATCCATCAGTTAAAAATAAACGCAACGAGATGGAAAATATGCATCCGTATACATCAGATTCTCAAAGACAGGCGGTTTTAGTACCTTATAGTTTGCTTAGAGTAAGATTCCTGTCTTCTGAAGACTCTCAACATGCATATGTATTTAGAGGCTTGTGTGAATCAGTCAAAGACGCAGACGTGATGGATTGTGACGGACAGAGATTGCCTCGCTAGAAATAGATGACAAGGCAGACACAGCTAGAAACCAAAAGAATGATCAATTCCACCTTAAAGTAATTCTCACACACACACACACGCACACACACACACACAGAGAGAGAGCGTTACCACAGATCTATTTAGCAGATGCCTGGTGACCCACAGCTTGGAGCCAGAGGAGTCAGATGGAACTCTCTATTTTCTGTGCCGCACTGCTAAACTAGATTGAAGTTTGCGTTTCAAAAATGTATTTGATGCAAAGATTGACAGGGAACTGATCAAAAGCGTAAGTGATGTATTGATTATTTGCCATGTTAGTGGCAGGGATGACGGATTGTTGGTCGATTGTTAAATGGCGTAGATCTAATATCCATCTGTTAGGAGACATTACATGTTCTTTACCGCAGTGATTGATGAGTTTTCTTCTGGCACCATCGTCAAGTCGATGTTTCCATTCATCCATGACTTTCAAGAGCTGCAGCCCTCATTCCCATCAGAATCAGTTTGTGTCCAAGAGCAGGTCAACTTGGCAAGTTTTAGTGTGCTAACATGCTAAACCGAGATGAGCAGGTTAGCATTTTCACTTTGTCCGTGTAAGCATGCTAGCATAAGCATTTATCTTTAGCCTTAATGTGGCAGAGTGCAGCACCAAAAAGGTCTTTTCATGACAGCAGACTCTTTTGGAGTACACAGAATGATGAACGTAGCAGAGAGAAGATGTTTTCTGCATGTACGGTTCTTACATCCACGAAATGTCGGGGACATCGTGGAACGTCATTGCGTCCATGTTTGCTGTAGATCCTTCTTGTCACCGCGGTAACTCAAAAAGTATTTCATGGATCATTTCCTAATTGATATTTGGATGACATTACCTTAGATCTGAGTGAAAGGAAGAACTGGAGCGATTTTGAGAGCGATCAATTGCATATTTCTGCCACTAGGGGGAGTTTCAACTCCAAAAGTTTTCGGACCGTAATTTAATAATAATTATATATTGTATTTTTTTTATTGATGCTTTTATCTTGTAGCACTTTGAGATTTGATCCAAATGTAAAGTGCGTTATAAATTGAATGTATTATTATAATTTCTCAACCTTTGGTCCGATTTTGGTCCAAATTTGGTGCGTATCAAAGGATTTGTGGAGATCTATGCTGTGTGTAGATATAATACTTGATTTGAAGGGTTCATATTTTACTCACCAGTGTTTTTTCTTGAAAAACACTGTTTCTCAGACATAACTTCGTACCTGTTGGTCTGATCCTGTCCAGATGTGGTTCATATGAATGGACGCTAGGAGCTTCAATCTTTGTATTTCTTTTACTGTGATAGTTCATATTTGACTCAGTAGGTGGGGGGAGGGTCATGGAAAACAGTTTCTTGTCCATAACTGCACAACATTAATAGCAATTGTGTCTAAATGTAGCTCCTATGAATAGTAATTGAGCTTAGAGAAGACTGCTGACTTCATAGAAATAGTTAAGTTGACTCAATATGGACTGTTTCACATTTAATTGGAGGAGTTCAATTATTATTACATTACAAAATATAGGACCCAAATGCAAACAATTGTCAAAAGGGTATAGGGACATTAAATAAGGTTTGATGGAAGTCTTAAGATCTGTGCTGCCCATAAAACATGATATGTGACCCAAATCTATCTGAGCCATGATGCTGTGTGATGAACAGGTGCAGGCGGAGTCTGAATTATTTCAGAACTTTTTTATCTTCGGGCTAACTCCCTTTTTATGCCCGGGGTGAAAAAGAAGCATATGGGGTTACCCTTCGCCTTTGTCTGTCATTCAATCGCAACAACTGCTCGATGATATTCACTCTGTCAAAAGGAAAAGTGCAGTATCTGCAATTGCTTCGGAAAAATGCTGGATGTTCTCCTAAACCCGTGGAAGTGTCTTTATTCTACTGCAGCATTTTTAGGAGATAGTTTGGGTTTGTATTATGCCGTATTCGCAAAAAAATCCACCGTGAGACCAAGGCAGAGTGCAGTAACTGCAGTGACTCCAGTTTCACCTGAAGAATGTCAGATACTGCAGTTTGCAAAAATTCTCTTGTTTGTTGATTAAGGACCAAATTTGAGAGGAGGCTCCATGTAACTGCTTCTTTATAGGTTCATAAATAAAACATAGTTTACCTAACAAAACAGCTTAATGTTAACAAATATAAACTACAGCTTCTTCCTCAAAGGAGTTTTGTGAGGTTTGTTTCCCACCAGTCATCCCTGGTTGTTCCAGATCATGTTCGAAAGCTCAGTTTGATTTTAGTTAGCTTTTGACCCGACCTCATTAAAAACATTAAAATTAAAAACTAAACACAAACAATCGCTAACTCGCTGCATCTCATCACTCTGTCATTTGATTTTACTGCAGTAAAACAAAGTTCAATCGCTGTAGTAAGTATGCTCAGAGTTCAGATCACACTCATCTAATCTGCTAGTTGAATATAATTTGATGTTTTCTCTTGGTGAACAAAAAACAAAAACAGATGTTTTCCGTTTCAATTTAACCGTTTTGCAGATACTGCACTTTGGCTTTGAAGGACGGATTTCATTCATGCTTTGTCGGGACCCTCCACAGTTATGTTAATTCTCCTGCAGTTATTTAGGATGTGAAATGAAGATTATGACAATAATAGTGCCGATTAGTGAGACTTTAGTCACTTCTGGTTATTTGGGTCATGTGGCGTTAGTAACTGAAGCCACTAAGCTCCACTTAAAACCGGCGATATCGCGTTATAAAAGCATTACTTTCTACCCAGAGGTGGCTTTTGGTCCTCGTTAGAGGTTTGTACTCTCTGAGTGCTTTCCACCGTTATATTTGAACAATTTTAAATTCACTCCTTTATTATTCCTCTACCATGTTATGTCATTTCATAGATGTCATAAGAGTTTAATCAGCATTGGGGACATGTCCGTCGTTTCTATTTGTTTTTTTAAAACTGCTATTGGAGTACTTTTAAACACGTATAAATGTTCCACCTTTATGTTAAATCTAAATGTTCTACCATTATGTTAAATCTAAATGTTCCACCTTTATGTTAAATCTAAATGTTCTACCTTTATGTTAAATCTAAATGTTCCACCTTTATGTTAAATCTAAATGTTCTACCTTTATGTTAAATCTAAATGTTC
>VRLP01004225.1:0-52032 GCA_009660295.1 Lophius piscatorius | reverse complement strand
CTGCAGCTGGTCCTCCATCTTCTTCCTGTAGGAGTTCTTCCCCTCTCTGATCTTCCTCCTCAGTTCCTTCTGCACAACCTTCAGCTCTTCCTTGTTACCTGACTTAAAGGTCCTCTTCTTCTCCTTTAGGAGGACCTTTATGTCCGGACTAATCCAGGGTTTGTTGTTTGAGAAACACCGTACAGTCCTGGTGGGTACGGTGTTCTCCTCACAGAAGTTAATATAGTCCGTGATGCAGTCTGTAAGGTTGTCGATGTCCTCCCCGTGAGAGTCTCAGAACTCCTCCCACACGGTTGTGTCAAAACAGTCCTTCAGAGCCTCTTCAGTCTCTTGGGACCATTTCCTCACTGTGCGGGTCACGGCTGGTTGCCTGTGTACGATGGGTTTGTACACTGGCTGGAGACGAACCAGATTGTTGTCTGATCTTCCCAGGGGAGGGAGGGGTGATGAAGTGTATGCCTCCTTGGTGTTGGGATAAAACAAGTCCAGTGTCCTATTGTCCCTGGTACAGCATGTGACATACTGTGTGAAAGTGGGCAGTGTGGATGATGGGGGGGCATGGTTAAAGTCACCAGAGATCAGGAGGAGAGCCTGTGGGTGCTGTGTCTGCAGCCTGCTAGTCACCGAGTTGATGACGTCACGCGCAGCGTCGCCGTTGGCAGAGGGGGGAATGTACGCTGCTATCGCGATAACATGCGAAAACTCCCGCGGTAGATAGTTCGGCCTCATGCTAACGGCTAACAGCTCGATGTCTTTACAGCAGTGTTGCTCTTTAATAGTGATGTGCCCAGGTTTACACCATCTATCATTCACAAACACTGCCAGCCCTCCTCCTTTCCTCTTGCCGCTTCCCGCTGTCCTGTCCGCTCTCAGCAGCTTGAAGCCGTCCAGTGTAGCGTTCGTGTCCGGAGTCAGCGTGGTCAGCCATGTTTCCGTAAACACCATGAAGCTGCACTCCCGATATGTCCGCTGGTGCCGCGTGAGCGCCGCTAACTCGTCCATCTTATTGGGGAGAGATCTCACGTTCCCCATTATTACAGATGGAACGACGGGTCTATAGCGTTTCCTCCTCGCGCGACGCTGTAATCCAGCGCGTATCCCCCGTCTACTCCTCTTCAGATCTTTGAGAGGAGCGGTTTTCTGATCAAAAATGTTGAGCTTTTGAAGGTTCAGTTGATTCTGATGTTTCTGTAGTGCTCTAGCAATACGATCCAGCTGCAGGCACTCAACTGTCGAGTAGCTACAACAACTAGACGGAAAACAGGAGAGGATATCTAATCGATGTCTTACGAGCCCAAAATGGTTTCCCTGCAATATCCGGATTTTAGGATTTAGCTGAAAGTTCATGTGAAAATGACAGGGCAGGGATACGTCTATCACATAATTGGTCAAGGGTCAATAAGTGAGTCAACACACAAAATTAATTTTTGAGTATTTATTTTCTCAAGATTTTAGCCAGAATTAATTATGGGCCACTGGCCATACCAGACAATGAAAAGTTGCACCAGGAACAAAAAATCCTATCAAATATTGAAAAAAGGCTAACCACTGCTCCTTCAAGGAGCGAGATAAGGTGGTTCATCTGATTAAGATGCCTCCCTTTGGAAGAACCTGGAAAGTGTTGCTGGTGAGAGGGACGTCTGAATATCATGTTCAGACTGCTGCGACTGAAACACCAGCCCAGAGAAGATAAAAAGGGAAAATAGAAGCTCTATTAATCAACATGATAAGACAGCACTTAATGAATCTTGAGGGTAATTTTTTTTACCAGGGGTTTGCAATTTAACAGAAAGTAGAACAACACTTCCAGTAATAATAGATTCTAAATGTCAATGGCACTGATGTAAAATTAAATTCAAAACAGGATTTCATGCTGTTGAAAGTAATGTTGCACATCTGTATTATAATTTGAACAGTCAAAGAAATAAAATATTGCTATTACTTGTTTGAGTAGATGTGAAAAAGAATAGTTATTACCGAATGATTTTGAGCAAATGTTTCCAAACCCTCACAGTGGGAAGTCATACAGTTATGTTTATTTTACTTGGAACAACTATGGTGCATTTATCAGATACAGATTAACTGTATATATGTTTTTGTCTATTTTACTAAACCCAATAATACTTCTTCTGTAAATGTGGATTGTCATATAAATGTCACTTAAGTCATCTGACTTTATGAAAAACACATTCAGGTTATGCATGTCGTCAGGTTTTCATGAGTCTTCTACTTTGTAAATGTGCTTTAGACACTTGACCATGCTTCTGCTCAGCGTGCAACTTTTCACTGTGTCTCTGGACTCACACATTTAAGGCGGCTGTAAAAAATGTTTTCAGACCATTCCAATTCAATTTTGCAAGTAATCCACGTGTCATGGCGGTCCAATCCCTAGCATCTGTGGTGCATTGCACCCCTACTTTCAACAAAATAAAAATGTCAAACCACATGCATGTTTCATGTCTTAGAGTGCATATTCATACTATTCATACTAAGAGAAGGGAGAGCTATTTGATGGCAATGCATATCATTTCCTCTTCTTGAAAAAAAAATCTCTACAAGCTGCAGACAAGGCCTAAAATTTAATACAAACATAAAGCTTTCTCGAACTAATTGCCAAACCTCCATGTGACCATGCTGGTAAATGAATGTTATAGGAGGTTATCGTCTGTCAAGTCACTGTCAGTTAGGAAGTACATGAAAAGTCAATGCAGGAAATAAGCAGTTTGCAGGGTGAGGTATGGGTAACAACCGTTTCCCCCTAATTGAAACAGGCACAGCTGTGCATCTCCGGAGCGACCCCCCTGCTGTGCATGCAAATCTCCTTTTGCTTGGGATTGTTAACTGCTGCAGATAATCATTCCTCAGATGAGCCACTTTTAGTGCAGCTTGCACATTTGAATATAGTAATGAAGACACTTTAGGGGGCTTTAATAAGGTACATAATCGATAAGGTAATTTAAGATACTCAGCCGAGTTAATGTCCTGTTGCAAGTGTGACACAGGTAATGAGTCACTGCTGCTGTAAAGAAGTGTTTAGATGCATTTATCAAACATTGGAAATGGGAAGCAAATTAGCAGCCAGCTGTATCGCTTTCTGTTTTGCCTTGGAGCATAATTGCTGAGCACAGGCCTGTAACTGGGGCAGCGTCTGCTTAAGTCACAAAATGGACGACGAGAGTTGTTGGAATAACGGAATGCAAGATGTTAAAGAGTGATTACTTTTTAAATGAATGGCTGTCTAGCAGGAGGATTTAAAAGAGTAATGAAATATGCTGAATTGGGTCGTGAAAGTAATTATGAGGTGAAAGTTCTTTTAATTAAAGACATTTGGTGGGGCACTGTAACACTTACAAAGTATTCTCTAGGTGTGAAGCAAAAGCCTGATTATAAAAGTCAGGCTTTCCAACTTGTGCCACCCAGAGTGCAAAAAGGAACTGTGAAATTAGGTCCTCACCGTTCCAAACAGCAACAAAACCTGGGATTCGAGCCAAATAAAATTCTAACCACCTACTAATAATGTGCACTTTAGCTGCAAAAACAGCTCTGAACCAGCAAGGCATGGACTCGAAAAGAAAGCTGAACGCGTGCTGTGGCATCTCCTACAAATACATTAGCTGCAGATCCTTTAAATCCTACAACGCGGGGCCTAAATTGATTGGACCGATTGGATTGAGTTATGGAGAAATTCGGTGACTCAGTTAAAACTTAGTTGGAGATTGCTATCTTTGTCACATCACTCCAGGGGGATATTCCAGAATGAAGGATTTAGTGGAGACGAGCGAAGATTTCAGTTCTCCAATCAAAGAGGCAAATTAAACTGAGTCAGTTCCCATGGTAACTTAATCTGTGAAACTAACCTGCTCACTGGAAGGTTTTCTGCCATCCCTGATTTCTTCCACACTCCTCCCCCTTCTGAGCTTGACACAGAGCAGTCAGAGATGAGGTGTTTTCACTTAGTCATGTGATAGACTGCTGCTCTCACAGACGACTTTGAAACGCAGTTGATGTAGAGGAAGAGAGGAATTTCCAATTTGAAAAAGACTTTGCTGGATATGAGAGCGCTTCATGAAGTTGGAGATGTATGGGGTTGGGGAATGTTGTTCAGATAAGTGATGGAATGTGAAGAGAAAGGGTATGTTTCATATTCATCGGCTAATAAAAGCACATCCAGTCACAAAGTCTTCTCCTCACAGTCTTCTCCTGTCATGTGACAAATGTTCAAAGGACATGTCTGACAGCTTTTCTTCAGGCTCAGAAGAAAGGCCTGAAGAAAGCTTGTAGAAGAGTCTTGTATTGTATTGGAAAACCTTCCAGTGAGCTAGACTGGTTTAGAGAATAAGTTACCATGGTAACTGACTCAGAGTTTGCACTAAACCTGCTTTCTTGAATACCCAGGTATCATTAGAAAGGTGTGTGATGTAATAGTTTGTGTGAGAGTGTGTGTTTGGTAAAAAGGAGTAGCTCTGAATAAGGTACAAGTAATACAAAATACATTTACAACTCTGGTGTCGTATTTCATAAGAACATCGATGATAATGCAGGTAAGGTGTGGTTGTATTTCGAGCCACATCCAACCTCACCTCCAAATATATTCAATTCTTGTCCCTTTAATCAAGATTAAATTGGTATATGGAGAATTTTACTCCACAGATTAAATTGGTATAAGAAGATGGATTTGAAGAAATGTATCAAGTTTCCTGACAAAAGGCAAATAATTGCTGAAACTTGCCATTCAGCTATGGTGGAACTAGTAAAAAGTCTAGAATGCATATATCTGTGTGACTGTCCACATACCTGCCATATAAATCATTTTTTACTTTTTTGATTCATATGTTACTCACTAGGAAGAGCATTTTAAGATAAACACTGCTTTTCAAACATAACTTTCCAACCTGTATAAATATAAAGAGTTTGGTCTAGACCTGCTCTTTCTAGAAAGCACCTTGAGACAACTGTTGTTGTGAATTGGCGCTATATAAATAAAGATTGATTGAACCTTTGTTTCTATTTAGTCCAAATTCAGTGTATAAAAATCGACTCTAGAAGATCTTGTTTAATCTAAACTGTAATAGTTCATATTTTACTAACTAGATGATCTTCTTAAAAAATAAACAGTTTTTCTAGCATAACTTCTCAACCTTTGGTCCAATTTAGTCCACATAAGGTGACTATGAATCAACTCAAGGAGATGTATCTTCTTCTTATAGTTCATATTTTATTAACAAGGGGGTGATTTTTTTTTCAAAAGAAAAACAGTTTTTTACACATAACTTGATAAATAATTATTTGCTTAATAATTTGAACTTTCACAAGTTCATAAGCAGTTATGGATAATTAATAAATTTATTTGAGGAGTTCAATCCGGGGGTTTGCTCGTACAACAAAGGGGATTGGATACCCTTCAGGGATATCCTCTTGCTGTCGGGCATGACAGCATAGGCCAATATTTTTTGGACAGGTTTATAACAACAAAATTAAAAATGGAAATTCTTCTTACATAGTGCTTTATTATTCTCCGTCATAACTGTCGCCTCCTCGTTTTCCATTGTCAAAACATCAAGGATTCTCAAAAGTCTCTCTCCTTCCAGTACGTCAACAAGAAGGCAACAAACACTACCTCCTGGTGGCTTTAGCTCAGGAGGTAGAGTGGTCATTCACTTATCAGGAAGTCATCGGTTTGATCCCCAACCCCCGGTGGTCTACATGTTGATGTGTCCTAGAGCCGGATACTCTAACCCAAGTTGCAACAGATAGCTGTTCCATTGGTGTATGAATGATGTAGTTAATGGTTATTACTCCTGATGGGCAGGTTGTGGCCCCTGTCAACACCACTGTATGAACGTTTGGCTCGGTTGCAAAGCACCAAGAGTGGTCCAGGAGACTATAGAGGCCCTCTGTAAATACAGTGTGAGTGCACGTATACATTCAAATGGACCCAATCAAGTGTGGAAGTGTGGGACACAGCCCTTGTATGTGCACTAATTTTTTTCAAAAAATGAAAAAAGTCTGTGAAACAAATTCTGCACCCATTCATCCACCAGATGCTGTTATTCGCTGAGGACATGAATACTCTAACCTATTACTTCTCTTTTCTAAGGTATCAACTTATGGGCACTGTGAATATATCAACTATAAATTTATGACAGTCCATCCAACAGTTTCAGTCAAAAAGACCAATTGATCAACGTCACCTCAAGTATTGTGTAAAAACAAACTGGTTTTCTGTAGCCCAAAACACAACTAGATAAACTAAAACATGTTTGAAAATCTAGGTCTAAAAACCAAAGTGGATGACAGTTTGCTTATTCAGTATGCAGGGCAAGAACTCTGTTGGCTGATTAAAAGGGTGAATTTACATAAACATACTTTGTGTCTCTTGAATTTCCATAGAAAGAAAAGAAAGTGCAAAGGGTTGGTTCTCCAATTTTGATCTGTCACATTTGCATTGTTCATCCGTCTCTCTTCTTAGCTTGCACACTCAGTGCTGCTCCAGACGTTCAGCTGCGCTGCTGTCTTGCTACTGATTGTGTCCATCCAAGCTTGATGTAACAACAAATCATGTCCTCGGGGGCAAGCTCCCTCTTTCTGTATGCCGCACTAAATTAATAGACAAGAAGTGGATTTGAAAAAATTACTTGAGTTTTATCTCTGATGTACATTAGGAGGCAGACATAGTTTGAACTCCGTTTTAAACAAAGTTAACATTCCCAGCCCTGCAGAAGGGAATTTCAACTGACATCATGTCAAAGGCAAATGCAAAATTGCAAATGCATGTCACAAAAGTTCGATACGGTGCTTTCGGGAAGATTTTTTTGATCCATTTTCTTCCTTAAGTGCATATGAATGCATGCTTGTGTGCAGTGGTATGAGGGTGTTTTTGCAGATTGGTGGATGTTGCCAGGATTCAGCTGTGTGTGGGTTGACAGAGGCTAAGGGGCCCATTGTGGCACGCTAAAAGCCAGGTTAATGCTTTCCATGCATAATCTGGAAGCCGGGGCAGCGTTGGTACATCTCCTCTCATTTAAATCCTACTGACTTGTATAACATCCTTTATTCTCTGAGAGGGAACTCTCCCAGCAGCTGCTTTCCAGCTCAGCTGCAATGCCAAGCATGCTCTAAATGCTGCATCATGAAGTACTCCATTTTTGAATGTGCTCTCAGAGGTATTGCCTTTGCAGGAGTTTACGGTCATTTATTGCTGGATTGACTTTGAATCAGCATCACTCCGCATGCCCCCTGCGTGGACATTTATTCAGGTTGATGCTTCTTGTAAGCACCATCAATCCATGTATTCCTTTTAAAAAATAGTGAACTTAATAGTCCTTGTATGAAACTGTATTTCCTTTTACAATGTGAAATTCAGCTTTAGCTGCTAAGTGATTCATCACAAAGGGTGATATTATGTTCTCTCATGAGAATGTTTTTTTTTAACTTAATTTCAAAAATGAATTTCAATGTGTTTAGTTGCTTGTGTGTATCATTTGTTTTCTGTTATGTTTTCTATTGACTCATCTCATTAAAATCCAATGTGCAGAAAGGTATTGAATTAGAATAATTTCCTTTGCCCAGAGGGTTTGAGGATGTTCCTTACCATGAAGCAACCGAACAACACAAAAATAGAAATGACACATTTACATGGATAAATTATATCACACACACCCATACACAAACACTTATATACATATATATATATTATGAATCATTTAATTTCCATTGTTGCATTTTTTATGTTGTCTCTTGTTTTCTTGTCTTGTATCAACTGGCACAATGTATCTGATTAACCCTAAAATATTTCAATACCTGCTGTACAAGAGCAAAGTCCTTAAGAGTATGTAAACACAAAAGCAGGATAATGTTTTGTTACTTATTACAATGTGTGCTGCTTTAATGTTTTTCTGTACATGGGTGTTTTTCTCTCACTCATATGTTGAGGGAAAGACATAACATTGGTTGAACAATTCATTACGTACGTTTACTTTGCTTGGGATGATTGAGTTTACTTCATCTGAGAAAGAAGAAAACGATTAAGGTAATCAACGGTAATCGTTAAAAGTGAGAACAAAACAATATGGTTACTGTAAATATATAAAGCTTTTATGATGAACTGATGCAGTTAGATTATAAAGCAATATCAGGTTGCATTATAATGTTTGTGTCTGAGATGAATGATGGCACATTTGACAAACATATAACAAGTCATTCTTCTTGTTGACCAATTCCACAGATTGGACACTGAACAAAGTGAAGTAACCTCTTAACTGTTTGTTCAATTACATTTCATTGATTAAAAACTTGCACAAACAGTGCGTGTGTTCTGCATAATTTTTTCCTTCATGATATTAAAAGTTATTAAGATTAATTATACCCTAGAGAGGTCAAACTTAATTTTATATTCTAATAAACAAACTGCTCACAAATAAAATAGATTTATTAATGATGTGGTAACAGCACTGTCAACGAAGAAAAAAAGCATAAAAATATTGTATAAACAACGTTTTGCAGATTCTGTATTGGAATGCAAAATGGAAATTATTTTACATTTTTGGGGCTCAAGTCCCTTTAGACAAAAAAAAGTATTCCATGCGCACAACATAAATTCAGCATTGCAAAAGTAGGACTGATCTTTCAAAATCACCATTGTAAGCTGCATGCCCGTTGTCTCTTAGTGAGCTCAGTCCATGACTCCTGCTGGTGACGATCCCAAATCTCCAAAAAAAGATGTTACAATATGATTTTGTTAGCCAATTCCTGTTTATGACATAAGCACCTTTTCATGTTTCCTGTTGCTGCATAGTTTACGACTAAATGCTCTTATTTTAGGGATCACAGTGAAAGGAAGGTTAAGTGGCATTGTATATGTGTTTTGACTTGATTAAATCGTACGCTACGTCCTCCTCGCGCTGGGTTTCTTAAGCCAATTGCATGACATTTGAAAGTGAAAATAAAACTTTGTTAGCCATGTTCAGTCCTTATATGTTCTATGGAGGTTAGTCAACCCTCACCTTTGAGCCAGTCTTATGAACAGCACCGGAAGTACTCTGGCTTATTATACTTTTCTGGCTGGAATAGATAAATGACAGGCATTAATAGTGGACGATAAATGGGGAACAACATAGACCGCCAAACCGTTCATGCAGAATGATATTGCAGACAGAATCAAATTTGTGATTGCTTCTCATCTCATTTTCACATCTTTCACATGGGGCAGCTGTAGCTCAGTGGGTAGAGCGGCTTACTCCCAATTGGAAGGTAGCTTGTTCAAGTCCGAGCAGGATCTACTTTTTATATGGTCCTTGAGCAAGACCCTGAAACCCTAGCTCCCAGGGCACTTCAAAGGGGCTGTCCACTGCTCCCTCAGGGATGGGTCAAATGTAGAGAAATAATTTTACTATGTTGTATTATGTATGGCTGTGTGTGATCAATAAAGGATGCATTATTATTATGAGCTCAGTGTGAACCTTTTCTCATCTCTAAAAAGAAAAAGGAACTCATGGTTAAAATGCCAGTCAGGGTGATTTCGAGTGAAGGCCAATCGAGCTGCCAATACTGAGTTTCGGTGTTAACACGATGTTGCCTCTTGTATCCACCTGGTGGTGCTTTCATTTGCAACAAAGCAGTTGATTCACAATCACTTGCACTTCATTACTGGTCATATCCAGATTGGAGATATTTAACAGAATTGGTGTTAGACTGTGATGATTAAGCATTCTCTTAACATTTTTGTTGAGTTGAATGTGCATTTTCAGCAAGAAATTTAAATATTCTTTTTAGAAAAAGTAGTACTGTTAAGTGGCAGAAAGCATGTAAAATATTAACATTTGCACCACCCCCCCTTGCATTAAATGAAGAGCATTGAGATAATGTGTACTGCAAGCATTACAGAATTGCACAATCCATTAAATTGTCTCACTGCTCTAGAGGTCAAAGAAATAATTACTCCAGGAGGTTATTGACATTTTTAAGACCTTCAAATAATTAATTTAATGTGATTAATTGCGATTAATTGTAGTTTTGAAAGTCATTAACGCTGATCTGACATCATCACTTTAAAATGACCTCGGTCAACAACAAGAAAACCCATGCAGACTCTAAAATGAAAAGAGTGTTGATATTATTATCCAGTGGTGCCTGGCGACCACTCAGGTATTTCTGTCTGCAGTTCGTTTGTCAGTACAACAGTAATAATGCACTTGGTCGTCTTCCACACATTAGGATGATGCCGATGTCCTTCATTCAGGAATGTGGTTGATGTGCTTTTAGAAAGAGACCTTCCGGGAAACTTTGGTATCCTTTTTGACCCCTCAAAAAGTAATAGATAAAGTAAGTAAGAGAAAGTAAGGGAGTATTAGCTATAACAACCTGTAAAATAATAGTAAAATAAATAATTGATAGTTATCTTCATTTATAGAACACTTCTCGAAACCTTGTTACAACGTGCTTCAACAGGGCAGCAGACAAACACAATTTAAGTACAAATAGAGTTCAAATAAATTCGGGAAAAGCATTCTGGTAAAATTATGAAGTCATTTGAAAGAAATCAATGATGATCTCCTCTCATTCCGGTGCTTTGGGGTCTTGGATGAAAACTGTGTCTTATTATTAACTTTGGCCCCTAGAACAGTAAAAAAAACATCTGCCCGAGAACCTCAATTTTTATTCTGGTGCGTCCGGTACTTAATTTTCAGAGATGCCCGGCATGGCCTTAAAAGATATCAGTAGAATCTGAAAAATCTATCCACAAAGCTGCTCGGAGCAGAGAGGCTTAAACAGGAGTGATGTGGTCATATGTCTTGATTCTGGTTAAACTTCTGATATCCAAGTACTGGATGTTGAGGAGCTGATGGATGGATATTTTTTTCATTAAGAAATGTAAAAAGGCTTTGCAGTAATGTAACCATAAAGATATAAAAGCATTACAAATCATGTCTGATTTTAAGGAGATAATGGGGTTTTCTGTATTTTAAAATGACTAAAAAAAAATTGTACTATCTTACTGGTCGGCTACTCAAAGTTACCGTCAAACCAAATACCAATATTCTTTACACCAGGCTAAATAATGTTCAACAGCGATCCAAATACAGTAATGACAGAATCTGTTTGGTCATGTTGAGGTTCAACTACAAGTATTCCAGAATTGTCAGATCAATTGAGGAACGGATATGTCACTAAGGCAGTCATTAAATCAACATACCGTACTATAGATCTTACAGGAACCTACATCTGTGGATCATCAGTGTAAATCAGCATCAGCATTGTTTATGTTTCTGAGGGGGAAGCATGTATGAAGAGCATGAAATTGGTCCCAAAATTGGTTGTTGAGGCACACCAAACACAACAAATGAGAATGCCAGTACTCAACTTTTCTCACCCAGTGCCTCAGTTTATCTTACAGGATGGTGTGATCGCTTGTATTGAAGGCTGCATTAAGTTTTTTGTCAGATTTACGACATTAACTACAGTTGACTGCCATCGCCATCTATTTTTGTTTTTTTCATATTTGAGGGACTATGTGCAACATAAAGCACAAATATTAGAATGTTATTCAGATTACATGAACAAAGTGGAGGAACAGTAAATAATACATTGTCATACATGTCATGCATATCCATCATATAAGTGGCTTAACGTAAACCACTTAAAAAAAAAACATTATTGAGTTTTGAGTAAAAGAATAGTAGGACAGAGGGATAAAGTCAGTGTTAGGAAAAAGAAAAAATATTTTAGAAGATTTTTCAGAACTATGAATATAATCTACAGCGCTATTACAGCAAATTTATTGCCTGAAAATTTATTTTTACACTTAACCTTTTCCTTTCCAACTCCTTGGATTTTGAGGCCATCTTTGCATCAACCCACTTCCTATGGTGTGGGTTGTCCCACCAATGATGAGATTAAATTTCACCCAAACCATCTTGCATCTTAATCTCAGTTTGATGCTATGATGGTTTAACAAGTCTGACCACTTCTTCTTCTTTCGGCTGTTGCCTTTAGGGGTCGCAATAGCGGATCATTTGTTTTCATCTTGTCCAGTCCTCTGCATCTAACTCTACCACACCAACCAACTGCGTGTCCTCTCTCACCACATCCAGAAACCTCTTCTTTGGTGGTCTATTTTTTCTCCTTTGTGGCAGCTCCATCTCCAGCATCCTTCTACCAATATAACTACTAACCCCCCTTTTCACGTGTCCACACCCTCTCAATCTAGTCTCTCTTAATTTGTCTCCAAGACATCTAACCTGGACTGTCACTCCGATGTGCTAATTTCTAATCCAGTCCATCTTCGTCACTCCCAAAGAACATTTTAACACCTTCAGCTCTGCCACCTCCAGCTCTGCCTCCTATCTTTTGGTCAAAGCCGGCGTTTCCAAGCCATACAGAAGGGCTGGTCTCACTGCTGTCTTGTAAACCTTCACTCTTGCTGCTACTCTTCAGTCACCTTTAACTTCTGACACTCTTCTCCAACCACTTCCACCTGCCAGCACTCGCTTCTTGACTTCTTTTCCACACTCCCCGTTGCACTGAACAGCTGAACCCAAATACTATTCTTGGCCTTACGGCGAATGTCCCTATTCTCCTGCCTACTTTCTTCATCTCTCTTGCTATCCCACTTCATCTTTGCTAAGCTTTTCCTGCTTATACTGTCTTGAATCTCCTCATTCCACCACCGAGTCTGCTTGGTGGTTAGGGTTAGGGTCCGACCAACAAGTCTGAACACTTCATGGTGTTAAAATATGCTAAACCTTTTTCCTGCTTTGCATCAGGATGTCAAACAAACCAACTTGTTTTTTTCTTTCTTTCACTGTGATGATAACCCTGACCTCTGTAAATGGACGTTAAAAACCTTGTCTGCTTGCATCTTCAGCGACGTTGCTATAAAACAGAGTAAGGTGCTATTTCCTGCCGCCTGTATCCCCTATCTGCCCCCTTATCTGTGTAATCACTAGGCAGCGTTCTGAGATCAGAAACATTGTCCGGATGACCACCCTCACAGGAATGCAAGCGCTCAGAACACTCAGATGAGTATGTGAAAGGACAAGAAGGTGTTTTTGTGTGTACTCATCTTTCTTTGGTGGGACTGAATGTGTTTGTCTAGGTACGAGTGTGACCTGCTACTTTCTAGAGCACCCACTGCTGGCAGCTTTCCATGCTAATCAAATGTTACCAAGCCCAGTATGTTTCCACTCTGAAGTTCAGTTCAGTTGAAAGTCAATTGGCTTTATGTTTATATTTGTGTGAATGCACTACAGCCGCACTCAGGTCACCACAAGGCCATTCATAGTCAGAGTTTGTGACAAGCGCCGCAGGAAAACAGCTTGATGTGCTGATAAAGACAGGAATGTTTTCTTAAAAGTCCTTTGTAGAGAGATAGCATGGCTTAAAAATTGAGGATTAAGAAATACACACTGATAATGCGGTGCTAAATCAGTTAATCCCTTGTCATGCGTGCGAAAAAACAAGAAACTCTAGATAAACAGGAAGCAAACGACTGATAAATAACTACGAATAAAAAGAGACTAAAAACAGCAAAATGATAATAAAAGGGGGAAATCACTTAAACAGATTACTTCATAGAGAAACATTCTCAAATTTTATATAGTTTGTTCTGATGTATTCTGACTCATTTGTCAATCTTTGTAGTCTCTGTGATTTACCTGCCATACTCTCCAGGCTGTTCCCTTTAGGGGTCTGTTTTGATCTTACCCTTCCATCTGTATCTTCCACTGTTGCACCAACCAACTGCATGTCCTCCAGCACATACAAAAAACACTCCTCGCTGGTCTTCCCCTTTTTCTCTTGCCTGGCAGCTTCATCTCCAGCAACCTTCAAGCAATATAACCGCTATCCCTCCTTTTCAAGTGTCCATACCATCTCAGTCTGGTCTCTCTTACTTTGTGATTAACCTGTTACTGATATATTTTTAGATTATACTGATGGGGTTGTAACCAGGAAGTGATGCTGATGATGTGTGTGGGTGCATTTATTAATATAACAATGAGTATCCTTTGATATGAATGAATATAATTACTCTGATGCTTCATCCGATGGGCTATAAATACTATATGTATGTAGGGGTGTGTGTGTTAAGCATCCTGAACATTATTTACCCATAAAAGGAATCAAAGCACTCCACTGCGGTTTACAATCGTCTCTTAGTCACATCCTGAGGAACACCCATTGTGGGTTGAGGCGGGTCAGTGTTCGCAATATGTTTTTTTACGTATGCCTTAAAAACTGTATGACTATCCTTGATTAGGTGTTGGTGTATCTGAAATAAGTGAAGCAAGATTTGTTTTCTGCATTTTGTTAATAAAATGTAAAACAAACCTATATGTCAACAAAACTGAGTAAGGGAAATCTCTTGCTTGCTATCTTTATAATCATTCCAGCTATGAACTCAAAACAATGCATGCATACTGTTTCTTAGTTCCCTGGAGTGCTGCTATCTCATTCCATCTGTATTGTTTTGGCAAGAGTAGATAAGCTAATCCAAAGATCCGATGCTGGAAACTTTTCTTCTGTCCGGTAAAAATAGTCAACAAACATTATTCATGGGAAAGTTATTTGTTCTTATCTCCACAACTCCGTCGAGGTGCCTCGTCTGCCCCATTCTTCGTTTCAGTTTCAGCGCAGGTCAACCGTTATTGATCTGCATCTGCTACTGTCTGTGAGTCACTTTTCTCAGTAGTCATTAATGTATCTGCATGGGTGTGACATCAGGTGAGGTGTATCACTGCAACACAGATTCACTCTCCAAATAGTATGTGTGTATCATCTCTGAGAAAATTGTTAGCCCAAAAATGACA
Organism: Lophius piscatorius; assembly: GCA_009660295.1. Taxonomy (NCBI): domain Eukaryota; kingdom Metazoa; phylum Chordata; class Actinopteri; order Lophiiformes; family Lophiidae; genus Lophius; species Lophius piscatorius. Next base: position 37,228 of record VRLP01004225.1, on the reverse strand, counting down.
CAGCATGCACTGAAGTTTTAATAACCATATTCACCAACAGAGAAAACTCAATCACTTATAGTTACATTTATTTACTCATTGAGCCAAGGAATGCAATTTAGACAACACTAAACATGTTTAAACGATAAATGATCGGTTTAGGATTTGGGAGCATTTCAGTAGACTCAAATCCTTTCTTTTATTAAATCTAACGAGGATTAACTTTTAAAATGCGTAGCCAACTGAAGTTATAAAAACAAGAGTGTCGTTTAATAACCTGGAATCACCTTCTGAGATGCAGGATAAAAATTTGCATTTATGTTCACTGCTTGTAGCTGTAACATGAAAATCATACAACACACACAAAATCTAATAATATTTGACACATTGAAATAGTAGGTTATTGACCATTTATTTAAACTTTATTTATTATTTTACACTATTTAATTAAGTGATCTAGATTCATACCTAGCAGGTTGAATAATTATCACACAAAGCTTAAGTGTTGGAGACACCCCTTAAGCAGCTTAAATCTAAGATGCGTAAATGCTAAAAGTGACAACGTTGGTACAATTTTGAAAGTATCTATTTAAAATTATGACCTGAATCTGAAGCTACCTTCCAGCTTTACGGTGAGTTGAAAAGAAAAAAACAAAACTCTGCCAATGGTAAAACTTAAGTCTGGGTAGAATGTCATGTATTTAGAATGCTATATATATAAATATATGGAGTTTTTGAAAACTTTATTGTAAGGTCACATGTTACCGAAATCACTACCAACACCAATTAATCTCCACTATTATTATCAAAACCTTCATTTCATTAACTTAATAACTGCAGGACAATTAACTTTACTTTAGTTAAATACTCATAGTTCTCTTGCTCTTTAGAAACGTTTTCATTGATCTGAATTATTTACAGACATTTTCAGGTTTGTTGGCACCTTTAGCTCAACAGTTTATGCTACCAACATCAGATTACCGGACATGACCGGTAATCTGATATTCACTGATATCTGATATCACTAATCTTTGATATTATTGTCATAATCTTAATTTCTCAAACTAAATAACTGTAGGACAATAAAGGTTACTTTGGTTCAGCTACAGCCCTTATAGCCCTTGGGCTCTAATATGCCTCACCACAATTTGACATCAAACAGTCCCAATGGCTTCAAATTCTCCTGAAGAACCACATATTTCCCACAGGATTTGGTCTTGGCCATAGACAAATTACCAAAAGAGTCAATATTTGATATACATTCATCCTTTATTGGATAACATAATAACCTTATTCCATTGAATGACAATATTGATTGCTGGATGCTCAAATAGTTCATCTGTCGATAATGTGTTCTTAGTTTGCGTTTTGGCCACATCCCCTAAGTGAGCATTGTAGGTTTGAGACAACAGATGAAACTTATTCGGATTCTGTTGTGTTTATTTTTGTTGAAAACATTCAAACAGCAGCTACTTTTTTCTTCAAGGTCCTTAATCAATTAAAGTTTATTAGCCACATCTGAAGCCACATGTAATGTTTCTCATTTTAACTGGCAAATCTGCCACGGCCATGGCTTGAAATTATAATTTTCGAATCTAATTATTTTCCATATTTGTCTGAAATAGCAGCAGGAGATCACAAAAGTATATTTTTCTGCCCCAGATCTTTAATACAGCTTTCATTTTTTTGTCATGTGGAAAATGTGATTGATTATCAGAGTTGAACCTGTGATCAAATTGTGGATATCATAACCGTGAAGTACATAAACATCATGAGGGTCAGTTATTATCTCCCACTAAAAGATGCAGAGAGTGAGATCTGATCAATATTTTTCCCAGCTTCCAAAGAGAAAGGAAGGACAAAAAGGAAAACTGGATGGGTGGTGAAATGAGGGCCGATATTTTCAACCAGGCTGTTAAACCTGTTGGGTTTAACCATCTGAAATTCGCACTGCATAGTCTCCCCTCCTGGATTTTTGCCCACCGAAACATCTATGAGAGTGTGTGTCTCCATGTGGAGATTCAATTGGGGTGCTGTCACATTTGTCCCTATTGGAAACCCTAAAGCCAGAATAAATGAGTTTAAATTATTTGCATCACTGAGTAAGATTTTGGCTGAATGCACCACTGCTTTTGATGGAATTTTACCTCAGGCTTACTGTATAATTCCAATCACATGTGAAGCCAATGGAATTCAATTATTCTGTTGGATCAACTCCAGCCTCGTCGATTGCATTGTCATTTGCATGCAGTTGGGCCAAATAGGAAGTAGGGTTTAGTATTCGTATGGCATGGGGGTTGGAGAAGTAGGAAAGTAAAAGAGAACCAGCAGGATTATTCCTTACCTTACCTTGCCTTGTTATATTTTAGAAGACCTGGATTATTGATCATTTACAACTAGACCAATGCTGTTGTCAATGATAGCAAGTGTACATCCCTGAAAATACCCAAATACACTGCGTTGTACAAGCAATTCTCCTGATGGAGCTTCTCAAATTAAATATAAAGTTAGTGAGTGAAAAATTAAATATTAGAGACAAATCTATATTTGATTCATATGCACCATATCTGGATAAACTCGGACCAACGATAAGTAAGCTATTTCAGAGAAGCTTTGTTTTTTTTTAAATAATCCCCTTGTGAGTATAGTAAGTAAGTATAATATGTAGATTGCTGTGTGTAGAATCATATGTGTAAAATTGTACTAAATTGGGTCAATGGTTAAAAAGTTGTGCAAAACAGTTTTCTTTATGAAAAACCGTAATCGATATCTTTCCTCGAGTCGATCAATATGCACCAAAATCCGACCAAAATTTAGGAAGTTATGAGTGAAAAGCAGTGTTTTTTACGGGATATAATAGTATATGGTCACTGAAAACCGTTGAGTGTTAGAACACGAGGTAGTAGATGCATTTCTGCTTGAAATGCTGCTTTATGTTCTAACACAATTCTATCAGAACCAGCATTCACTTTTTAAGCAATTTGTGCTACAGTAGCTTATCCGTAGTATTAGACAAAACGGTTCAGACCTTAGTATGTTTAAGTTGATTCTCAATCATTCTCGACATGGTAATTCTTGAAGGTTGAATCCGAAGAAGGACTTCCTGTTTGAAGTTGAAAATGTCTCAATTCTCATCCAAAAGACTTCTTAATTCTAACTGATTGGTGGGGAATCAGGTATTCAACCTACAGTAAGGCGATCAATACATAAAGAGTGGCTGGGTTACAAGTAAACAGTTGACCATTCATAACTAATGTGGGGGATGAGGAATCATTATGGACACAGTTGTCTTGATTATTCGATTGGTCATCAATTGAGTCATCAGCATAACATGATTCCAGGTTTGAATGATGGTGAAACTGTCTGGAGAGAGATATCTAGACTGCATTATATGTGGGTAATAAGTGGTGGCATCGACCCCCACCTACCAAACCACTTCACTGAACCTTGGTTACTCATGGAGTTGTTGTTGGTTCACCAGTTGTGTTTCCTCAGACCACTCCTGCACAGCAGGACCTTCCAACAAGACCTGCAATTACAGAGATGCTCTGCCTCATTTGTCTGGCCATCACATTTTGACTCCAAAATAACTCAAATCTACATGCTAATCCATTTTTCCTGCTTCAAACACATCAAATTTGCAGGCAAAATACTCAGTTGCCTTATAAGTAATATAGATGAGATTGGACTAATTAATTTTATAGTTGCATTGGATGTAAAGTGGATATGACTTATTTTCTACTATTGGGTCTTTGGTCTAATGTACTGGGATCTTTTTTTGTATGTTTTGTTTGAAAAATTGGTCATTAAATGGGGATTTTTCACCCATCGATCCCTTGTCTCAAATTTATGTAAACCTACTGCAGCATCTTTTTTGCATGAAGTCTCCGCTGTCCCTTGGAACCAGGTTATTTTCAGTATCAGCACAATAAATGTTAATTTTGATAAGTGATTCAATAAGCCACATGTTACAATATGTTTTGTTTGATTTCATACCTACAAAACTCTACAAGGATTTGCATGCTGTGAGTTTTCTTGGACCAGCACGACGACTTCTTAGACACACTCATCAGGGTGTAGTCGAACAACAAACACTAATAGGAGATATTTGTTTGAGAAAAAGTGTTTGGATTCATTCAGGAATCTATAGTCCAACCAGTAAATGTAACCATTCATTAATAAATTTAGTTTATGGACTAGATTTAGATGATTATAAGTTAAATCTTTATGGTTAACTCACTTTGTCAGCAGGACTTGACTTGTAAGCATAGATTATTATGAAATCTTTGAGCTACTCATTGAAACATGAAAATGTGTCTTCTGTAGCATTTCCACAAACTGGGCACTTTTTATTACAGACATCATTACTTTTGGTGGAGTTTTCTACAAGACTTCCATCAAATAGGGAAATGGAGAAAACAAGGATTTTGACCTTGCAGATCACAAAGGCAGAACTGTTGCAATTTGATTATTTGATAAACAATTACACATGATCAAAAGCTTACACATGGTAGTGGTGGGCAAGGGTCAAAAACAGGCTGTGGATTAAAGCAAAATTAGAAATAGAAAAAATTGAAAATTAATAAAGTATGCAAGGTCCGGTGGAACAAAGTCAAGATCCCCAAATACATTGCAGATGCACAAAATGTTTGAGCAAATTGGAAAACAAAAAAGGGAGACTGAGGGGTGGACAATGGGTTTTGCATAAAGCTATGACCTCTCGTTGCAGGTTGGTCTTTTGTCGTGAAAACAGAATTTTGGGGTTCTAACTTCTGAAAACAGGTTCCAAAGTTTCACAATTAATGTTTTACTCTTTATTATCATGTTGCTATATAAAGAACTTAACAATGTGGAATTAGTTGTCTGCATTTGAAGCATCACTGTAGGGCAGTTGGAAGGCCCTGTGATGCCTCCAGGGAGGAAATTTAGTTTGTATGACTGTCCCTCTATGTATAATTTGTTCACTGAGAGTATTCCATTTTTCCCGTTTGCATCATCTGTTTCCTGAGTTGCAGTATTTTGCCTGCGTTTTCTCATGATTTCTTGACGTCATTGGTTCTAATGTCCATTACTTTTAGCTTTAGATAACCTTCCCTGTTGACAAATCAAATCTTTTTGTTTGTAGTGTTAGAATTTTGTGATGATTGGATGTGGTCAAATGACCCACGCGTTGCATGTAATGGAAGGTGATGTTTTTGACGGTCTCAGTTGGGAGGTTTAGCTGTTGGATTATGAAGTTTCTGACAGATATTTCCAGGTTTACTGTGGTGCATTTATGAAAGTCGGTGTAAACAAAATTCCCTCATGACGAGTTTTCCAGAATTGTCTCTATAGTAGATTTCTTTTTTCTTGTAACAGAGTAGAACTGGTTGGTGATATTTTTTACGGGTTGATGCAGTGATTGCTTTTCCACAGTTAACCTATCAATTTGGTCCTGACTGAATTTCAGGATTTTGTGGCATGCCTGTACTGGACCTTGAACAGTGCGATCCTGCATTCCTTCCTGGAAGGTTTATTTTCAATTGATATCAAAATGTTGCTTACCTCTGTGAAGCCTGGGAGTTTTGGAGAGGTCGATGGTAATGTAGCTGGGCTGGAGGATGAACGGCAGGTTCTTTTGGTGTTTGGTATGGTTTGTTTTGATAGTCAACTTGTTACCTGCGTTCTTCGAGCAGACTCAGGTGTAGCACTTGTCTGTATAATCTTCCAGTTGATCAAGGTTGGTAGATGTTAGTGTCTGGTTTTGTGAGTGGGAATGGAAACATCATATGAAGAACATTTTTTTGATAATAAAATGTAGCATCTGGCAGCCGATATCAGTGTCTTGCTCAAGCACCCTATGGCATGTAAAACCACCTGTCATGCAATTGTGGGATAACCACACTACATCCTGGGCTACAACCACCCATAACCAACGCGATGCAACTGAGAAGTCCCACCTTCTGCCTAATTAAAAGGTTTTCAGCCTAACTGCCACATACTCACATTACTACAAACCCAATGGCGGACTATTGTTTTTGTTTGCAGGCAAGTGGTTCTATTCACTGGTGTTGATTTGGAAATGTTAGACTGTCATCTACTGGCTTGGCACCCTATAGCATTTTATATGTTTTTTGTGAAAGATAATGTCTTTCAAACATTGTTGCATGGATGCAGAACTTTTTTATAATGCAACGGAATAAACTTCCCCATTTTCATCAAAACCATTGTCCTGTAAACTAATTAAACACTGGGGTTGTCAATAACCAAAAAGACAGGGAATTAACAAAAGGCAGTGAGTCCAAAGCAAATCGTGACAGAAAGGGGGTGAAATCTTAAAGTAAAACATAAAAATGATTAAATTGCGAATATTTTTTACTTCAATATCTTACCTAATGTTCTTCGTCATCGAAGAATGTAGCTCAGGAGGCAGTCTGGTCAACTACACTTTCATCTGTGATAACCCAGACTCTAATGAAACCCTACCCACAGAAAAACCCAATGATAGTGTCAGACTTAACACATTAAATGGGTGCTCAAGCATATCAGTTCATAAGAAGAAGGATGGAAGAGTAACATGAAGCCAATCATGCGATTGGGAAAACAGGACTACCCACGCATTCCAAATGCCATAGGGTCCTCATGCAAGACCCTAAACCCAATCTCGCTCCCAGGTGCCCTCACAGTGGCTGCCCACTTCTCTTTGGGGATGGGTTAAATTGAAAAAAACTATTTAACTTTTTTTTACTGTGTATAACAAAGGTAAAATAGTAAGCAACCTTTTTTTCTGGTTGGCTGTGGCTGAATTTACTTGCTTACTGGTTGTTATCTCTTTTGAAAAAAGTCCCAGGGCAATTCTGGAGTCACATAACCAAGGGGCCATTTGAAAAATACTGGCACAGCACTGAACAAAAGCGCTGAACTTCCCACCACTGAACTTTTAATAGCATATTTTGGGGTCATTGCTCACAAAGAATAGTTTGCTCCAAAGTTGGGCTGCCTCCTTGCAGATTCAATATTCCATTAGGACTATTATTTCTAAAGGAGATTAATCCCTGTCATTTAACGCTTGACTGATGTCTATTTGAAGTCATTATGAAGAAGCACTGACATTGTTTCATAAATTATTCACAGTATTAGCTGGGACTCTAGAGCACCGGCATGGCTTCTGGGTTGGATTACTTATCACTGGAGGGAAAATAGTTGGCCCTATTGAAAGTAATCGATATATAGTTTTCATCATGCATCATGTGCATTGCAAAGGCATCGCATTATGAGCCCACTGGTGAGCAAAAAGCGATGGGTGTGTTTCGCATAACGTAAAATATAAGAATTTAGAAGCTAAGGATTCAGATTTTGCATCAATGTGTATTTATAACATACTATCAGTGTGTTTCTTTGCTGGAAACATTTGTTACATTAACTTAAATATCAGGTTTGATCTATTCTTCTCTGTGTCTATTCCTCTCTGTTGCAATAACCCACTTTGCCCACAGGGATTATTAAACTTTAATCTCATCTAATTTAGGAAGTTGCTTTCCTTTCAAATTCACAATAAAAGTTTTTTTATGCAAGGTCTACACACATATACAGGGGCAATTTTTGCTTCTGTGGTGGCCTTGGTGGAAAAAAAAACAAAAAATAAATAACTTATTATACCAAATCCCCAGCAGCTGCACATCAGGAAACAATTATTTCAAGTCACCAATCTACCTCTTGGTTTAATCGCCTTATCAGGTCTTAGAATGGCCTGTTATTAATCCATTACTATAAATACAAGCATTATTGTAGTTTCACATCATATCATCAATTATTATATTTAGGCTCAGTGCTTTAATTTAACTGTCTACAGCATGCTATAATATTCAGAGTAATTATTTTAATTTAAGCTATAGGAAGGGAAAACCCCAATATTTTATAAAACAATACATGAATACATTATTATTATTAATGTGTAGTGGTTGCAGGCAAAATATATGAATATGTTATATCTTTAACTTAAAAAAATTGCTCTCATAAGGATCCCAGTTGTGTGTCCATCACCAGTATATTAAAAAATACAAGAATTTCTCTGCAGTCAGGTTTTCTGATAATGTTCGTGATGCGATCCTCCCTGCCATAGGCAATAAACTGTGACCAAATTTCTCCTGATAGCTCTTCCATCGGCAGTGGCGGACTGTCAGGGCTAGCAAAGCCTTCTCTGCTAGCGCTGACATTGACAGAATAAAAAATCTGAATTAAATTAACCATTTTTAATGGGGCTACATATTGTTGAATATTAATTTCATTGCTTCTCTCCGAGTCTCCGACTCACTGAGCTCATATAAGTGAGCTTTGTTTTATCAAATCAGATTTCTCAAATGTGGACTCTGGGGAAATGTTTATGTCTGTGCTGGGGCAAACAACTTCCAGCCTGAATACCTATGCCCATTTAAACACATGGGGAGATGTTGTTGATTGTCACACTTTAGGACCAATTACATGTTGAAGTTGTGATTTGAACTTGTCCCATTGTTGTTTGCTCTTCGTGATGTTTGATGCAGTGGCTTGAATAAGCTCCAGATTCAGTGATCTAGTGTTGCCAATACCTGCTGGCACGTTTGATTTTCCCAGTGATAAAGCATGTCTGAGAAATGTGCCGCCTGCTTGATGGTTTCAGTGTTTGTCTATCAGTATAACGCTCGTTTCAACGCTCACCAACCACTGAAACGTGGCCGGTGCATTACGCACACCCGAAAGCATCACTGTGTATTGCAAAAACGCGTCGGGAGTAGTTCTGAAATTATGATTCTCACTTTGGGTGCGAGAGGTGCCCGGTTCAAATCCCGGCAAGGCCCCCCATATATGTTACGTTCCCTATATTCCCTCAGTACCTGGCTCAGAGGGATCCATAACACATAAAAAAAAGCCACACAATACAGCAGTTTAACAATTTTAATGGGTATACTTACAACTCAAAGCATGTAGAGAAGGGCGCCTTGGCCAACACAAACAAAAAGGGGTAAAGCTACAAACCAGCCATGCAGTGGGCCGTCGGATCTGAGCTTGTCCCCTAACCTAAATTCCCAGTCTAAACTAAAACATTTATCAAGAACTCTCAACTCAATTATCAAGAACTCTCAACTCAATTTAACATTGTTACTAGTACGGGAGTCCATAAGGAACGCAAACTTCAGCACTTCCGGCTGGAGGATGAGAGAGGATTTGCGGCTCCGCCTCCTCCGCCTTTATACTCCATAGGTGCGCCTCCGGCCAATGAGCACTATATAAGGCGGGGAAATACCAGATGTTAAGGACATGTAGAAAACATGAATGAAAACGGGGAAGAGTGTAACAGGTGTTTAACCTCGTTTAAACCCTTAATTCCACAAAATTAATGTTACTATCTCTTTGAATATGTGCTGGTTATGTAGTCTGACAACAGGCTGCAGCTGTAGTGTAACTGTGAAGTTATAGAAGAGCATCTTAGTTGCAGGTGTGTAGTGGGCAAGACCCAGATAGAATACCCCTAGCCTGAGATGAGTGTTTATCTGTCTGAAGATGATTCTGACGTGTGGGCCAGCGCTTTCATTTATAACTGCTATTTTCTTCAGCATTCACCATAAACTACGGTGCGACCTGTTAAGTGACTCAGATTTGTTAAATTGTTTTATTTAACATATTGAACTATATTTGTGTCTTTCCATCTTCAGTATTAACTGTTGGGTTTGGGGCTGGACGGACCCTGACTATGGTGTAGAGGTCAGTACAGTTGCCTCACAACAAGAAGGTTCTGGATCTACCTCTTAGAGTTATTGTTGGGTTTTTCATTCGTGTTTTCCTTGTTTCCGCACACAGAATAAAGTAAAAAAGACAACAAATATTGACACAAAGCAAGTGATAAATAGATACATGCTAAATAGAAAAAATATCCCATCAGTAATTTTCACTGAGCGTAAATGATTATGCTCTGCTTATATAAAATCACAGTTTTAGTGCTTGAAAGATTTCCAATTTCACGTCCTCCATGCCCTGATGGCGCATGGAGGACATGTTTACCAATACCACCTTCTGAAAGGCAGCAGGGTGAAAAGGCTTTAGTCCTAGGTGAGATGAGTTTGTGGTTGGTTTCGTGGCTTTACGTGGACATCGGGATCTGAATATGTCCTGGAGAGAAAATAGTTTTGGTCCACTGACGTTCTGTGCCTGTTTGTTGACTTTCTGAAGTGCTTTCCTGTCTGAGTGAAACTGGAGAACCACACCAGAATTTCATGAGATAGGATTCTCTCACATTACTAACACAAGCAGTTGTTCAGCCAGGTTTGCCCTTAGGAAATAGAGCAGCTGCTGTGCCTTCCTCTTTAGAGAGGTGGTGTTAACAGTCTAGGAGAAATCCTGGCAGAGTTTATATACAGAAATCTGAAGTCGGTGTCTCTCTCCATCATGTGTCCTTTGATGTGTTGCGGAGTAGGTTCCTTCAGATTTTCCCTGAGGTCCGTTCTATAGTTTTTGAGGTGTTGAACCAGATTATAGGCAGATTGTGGACCTCACCTAAATCGGCAGACTCACAAGTGTTGTGAATGAGGCCAATAAGGCCAGTAAATGTAACAACTGTTGTTTTTCTTTGTTTTATAGTTTAATATGCCCCGTCTGGACTCCTCCTGTGGAAGTGTTTCATGCAGCTCGGACTGAGATGGGTAACTTGCTGAAGGCATTGCTAATTCCAGTTTTCCTGAGAGCAGCTTGCGATATCCCCTGGATAATCCCCTGGATGTGTTTGGATCTGTTTTGCTCAGTATGATACCCAGAAATTCCTGGATTAGCAGCTAATACCGAGCAGATATACAAATTCTTGCCAACAGCAAGAGTTGACAAGCGAGCTAGTCAATATGTAATGATTATTTTTTTATGTAATGCCATCTATTTGACAAGCGCAAGCACAATAGCACTGCGTTAAACCACTGAAACCCGTCCCTGTCAATAAATAATAGCCTAAGTCAATGATTAATCTGCTGTCATTAGATAAATTATGTTGTGCAAGGTTTTGGTAAGCATGCTTTTTAACTATGCCATTTGACTGATTTCTCAAGATATGCCATAGCTTTCCACCATAGCTTGAATTTGAATTTGAAACATTTCCTATTATTGTATTTTTTCTATTACAACATGTCAAACATCTGATGCTTCATAATTCAAGCTATGTCATTATCCTCCCCCTTAATCCTTTCCAAGGTTACAAAAATAATTAGCTGCACTATCAATCCCCTTCACACCCTGTATCTCAAGGTTGTCAGGCAATGAATTTATGCGAACATTCCTCATAGCCTGACCATAGACTTCTGGGCATCATAGGAAAACCTTCTCGCCAACTTTTCAGATTGTAAGCAGCTACAGTAGTACATTCAGTGACAGACTCTTAATGCCCCGTTGTTCCAAAGAAAGAAATAATTAATCATCTCTATCCGCTGACATTAAAATGTACAATACGTCACCGAAACAGTTTTTACATATTACCTCCTCACTCTTAACCATTTTTGTCCGAATTCCTACCGAGTTGGTCCATTCCATGAGACCAACTCCACACCGTTTTATGAAAAAACATGGTCAGTTTAAAACAACAGCTAGACTTTTTGGGCAGAGTAGGCCTTTGTAATATTTTTGTATTCTTCTTTGAAATATTAATGCTACTCTGATATAGTCACTTGTCTCCCTCACATTATTTGTTGCTGCTGCAATTTCCCCTATGGGTTGAATAAAGTTTCTTCTTAACCGGGAAATGAGTTACTGAAATTGGTCAAAGTGAAGAAAGAACGAGAGTGAAGGTCATTTGACCGAAAACAATTAACTAACATTCTGCAGAAGAGAAGGAGTTTTTTGATAGTTCTCTGTGGAGGTCCTTACATCCACATTGGATATAAAACCATTAATTAGTACAATTTACTAGCCATTAATGTCAGCTGGGATAGTCTCCGACCCCTGATCAAGAAGTTATTACAGTTAATGGATGGATGGATGTTCTTATAATGGATTTCACCCTTCTCCAATCAACCTTTCAACATTTTCTTGGAAGACAGCGTGGACTCAGAATGACTTTCAACACCTCCGGCGGGGCTTGTCTCTCACAGCAAAACTCAGCATCTCCAATGGTAATAAAACAGGCCATAAGTTCGCAAACATTGTTCCGATTTATTCCAGATTTGGTGCATATGAATCGACTCAAGGAGCTTGATCTTATAAATCCTTTATATTTTACTCTAATAGTTCATATTTTAGTCAATGGGGAGAACTTTGCTTTTGTTTTTAATAAAAGTACAGCTTCTTTTAACTTCACATTTAATTTGAGAAGCTCAATCCGGGGGCTTGCTTGTATGATTGCTTGGAGACTGTTCATGGAAATAACCTTGCTGTCAGGGATGACACCATAACCCTTTGTTTTTTTTTTACTTTTTGGTTGATTCTAATTATGCACTCTAATAATCTGAATGATCTCTACAGCCACCTGACACAAGGATACTTGAAGACAAGTCTCACATCTGAAGCCCTGAGGAAAAACCAGCATGTGAGATTTGACAGGTTGTTAATTCACATTACCTCCTGCAATATCATCCCATAAAATAACTTCCCGGTGTTTCCATCCCACTTCTTCTCGGAGGATATTATGATGATTTATAGGAGGTGAATATTTTACTTTTTATATGAGAAAGTTGCATTGACTACAAATGAAAAACACAGGAAGTAAAAAACAAAGTATCAGTATCCCTACATTTCATACACTGCATGAGGCCTGAGCCACCCGGAAATAATCAGTAAAGTCACTGGAAGTTTATAGCTGAGCCACAGCTCAGAAAATGTACTTTTAGTACTTTTTACCCCTATCATATAGATGTTACGAACTTGAGACACTTTAAAACAAAATCAATTCTATATACCCTTCCAGCTTTTACAGATCATAATTGTAATTTAAGTCTAGCCTTAAAGTCTTTGCATACATTTACCATGAAGACAATCCTGAATTTTATCTTTAGATTTTCGGACCAAAATTGAAACTCTTTAAGATGCCAGTGAATGCAGCAGAGTTGGACTAACCCTTAATCAGCTGGGTTTAATAACAGCTGCTTCTGTGGCTTAAAGGTGGAACTTCTAAAGAAAACTTGCATTGGTAAAAGAATAACTTTTTGTTATTTTTAGGTGCTTCATTCAATTCCTTCAATCAGAATGATATCTTCTCTTTCCCTGCCTCTAGCACCTGTTCTCTCATATATTTGGGAGATAAATTCTATTGGTTGACGCGATACGTCTGAATACAGCTGTTTTTTCTTTGCGTCTATACGGTTCCACCACGGATGGATGTTTAGAAAGACCTTTTGCGGTGATATGCGATTTACTGGCAACAAAAAGCAGAAAATAAAAAAATAGACTTCAGCAAAGCACATCCGATACCCTTGTTAATTACTTCCCCTCAAGAAAATTGCAATCATCGTCTGCTGCTGCTTTATTTTAGTTCCCTAGAAAGCTATGACACACACAACCTATACATATCAAGGATAGCAGTGCTATAAAAAGCTAAACACTTATCTCTCCACTTGAGCATTTGAAATGCATTTGGTATCTAGAGAAAGACTTGGAAGCCATTTGCAAACCTTGCTCTGCAGCTAATCTTACTTAATATGAACTATCAACATCCCCTGCCCCCATCACACACCCCCCCACTGACCTCAAGCTTAGAACCTGTGAGACAGAGGCGAGGAAGCTGTTTCAGAGAGAAGAGATCATAGAGGGCTCCAGGCCTGGAAGGCGGGTTCCCCTCCTGCCTGAAAGACTGTGCTGATCAGCTGGCCCCCATCTTCACAAAGATTTTTAATAGATCACTGGAGCTGTGTGAAGTCCCCTCATGCTTCAAACGCTCTACCATCATCCCAGTCCCCAAGAAATCCGCCATCACAGGATTAAGTGACTACAGACCAGTCGCCCTGACGTCTGTGGTCATGAAATCCTTTGACAGAATGGTCTTGTCCCACCTGAAGGACATAACAGGCCTCCTGCTGGACCCCCTGCAGTTTGCTTACCGGGCAAACAGGTCAGTGGATGATGCAGTCAACACAGGTCTGCACTTCATCTTGCAACATCTTCACTCTCCAGGGACATACGCAAGGATCCTGTTTGTAGACTTCAGTTCAGCGTTCAACACAACTGTACCAGGAACACTTTGCTCCAAACTCCTGCAGCTCGCTGTACCAGCCTCCACCTGTCAGTGGATAACAGACTTCCTGATGGACTGGAGACAGCAGGTGAGTCTGGGTAAAATATCATCCTCCACCAGGAAAATCAGCACGGGGGCCCCACAGGGCTGTGTGCTGTCATCTCTACTCTTCTCACTGTACACGAATGACTGCACTTCTGACGACCCATCTGTCAAACTCCTGAAGTTTGCGGATGACACAACGGTCATCGGCCTCATCCAGTACGGCGACGAGTCTGCAAACAGACGGGAGGTTGAACGGCTGGTGTGGTCACAACAACCTGGAGCTGAACAAGCTCAAAACTGTCGAGATGAGAGTGGACTGCTGTGGAATCCTACAGGTTCCTGGGAACTATAATCTCTCAGGACCTTAAGTGCACATCCAACACAGAGGCCCAGCAGAGGATATACATCCTACGCCAGCTTAGGAAGCTCAACCTGCCTCTGTTTTGTGCACATCCATCACTGTTTGGTTTGGATTTGCTACCAAACAGGAGAGAAACATACTACAACGGACAATTAGATCTGCAGAAAAAAATCATTGGATCCAACCTGCCCTCCATCCAGGACCTATACTTCTCCAAAGTAACGGGCAGGAAAGATCACTGCAGACCCGTCACACCCTGGACACAACCTGTTTGAACTTCTCCCCTCTGGCAGTCGCTACAGAACGCTATTCGCCAAAACTACCGACAAGAACAGTTTCTACCCCCAGGCCATCGACCTGACGAACAATCAAACCAGTGTCAGTGTTGTACAATAACCTGGATCCCCTCATTATACAATAACTACCTCCAACTTTAATAACTCTGACATCTTTGCACTGTCATATATATTTATATACATATTAAACCATATATATTTAAATGTATATAGCCTGTACACAAGATCATCTCCATGTTAACCGGAGTCAAATTCCTTGTATGCATATAAATTGCCAATAAAGCTGATTCTGATCCTGATGATTATTACATTAACTATTTTTAAGCTAGTATACACTATTATTTCGACTGAAATAACTTTGAAATAACTCTTATTTCAAAGAGATAACTATCTATATCTCATTTTAACAAGTTAATAATAATAATAATTATTCATACTTTTTATTTTCACATACATTTGGAATTACCCAACGTGTTACCGTATAGAGCTTGCATTATTATTATTTTATTTTTTATTTGGACAAATTATGTTATTAAAAATATGGTTATTATTATTTGTGTTCTTTTTTTTGGAGCAAAGTCTAGCACTGATGGGGCAATAAGCCCTGGTTTGCATTCAGCATTCCTACTAACAACAAATGTGTTGGATGGGGTTATGGTTGAAGTTCCTCTATTTCATATTTGAAAAACTAGCCCAATATGGACCTCCAATTTTGCATTACTTTAATTACTGTTACTGTTGAAACACAAGAGGGTCTTCCCCCTGATCCAAAAAAGCATTCTGTACTCCATTCCATTTTCTTTCGTGTGTCCAATCATAGTGCCTAAGAGAGGTTTTCTTTCTCTCTTTCAGGCTTCTGCTCAGATCCTGAGGTGTTCCCAGGCAAGATGAGATCATAATAGTCCCTCCAGAGAGTCCTGGGTCTACCCTGGGGTGTTCTCCCAGTGGGATGTACCCTCAAAACCTCCAAAGGGAGGCTTCCTGGAGGCATCCGAATCAGATGCCACAAACACCTTGACTGGCCCAAAACACCTTGTCTGGCTGTTTTTGACGAAAAGGAGTGACTCTGGCGCTCATGCGCATATCCTTTGTGTTAGTGCGATAACTCAAAAACGATGTCATGGATCACCTTCGAATGTTACACCCCTATAGACCTTAGTGGGACTGAGCTGGGGTGATTTTGGCAAAGGTTTGTTGTATATTTCTGTCACTATGGAGAGCTTTATCGCCAAAAGTTTTCGGGACATAGTTTCTCAAACGTTGGACCAATTCAGTTTTGCATCAGAAATGTTGTGCATATGACTCAAGGAGAGGAGATCTAACTTGTCTGTATCATATTTTACACTAATCTTTTATGTTTTATTCACTAGGCTGACCTTTTTTTTTGACAAAAAGTATTCTGGGCAAACTTCTCATTTCATTTGGGTTGTCCATTCTGGGGGATTGTCTGTACCACGCAGGGGATTGGTGGCTTTTAAGGGGTATACCTTGCATCGGCGTAGTGGCGTTGAATGACAGTACGAAACAATGAACCGTATCTACTGACTGAGACTTGTTAAAAAAAAAACACAACAACATAGCTATGTTATATCTTTCCACATAAACAACAAAGCAGATCAGCAATCTCATTAAAGCATTTCTAGTGTATTCTTCAGAACCTTTTTTCCCCTTCTTTTCTTCTTTCGTTGCCAAGGACACGTCTGCTCTCCTTTTGTTTCCACCACATTAGCAGAAAAAATGCTTCCCGATGTCACCCAGGCATTGTTTGCGTAGTTTAAGCACCATGTCAGACTTATTATTCATTTCATGAGGTAGCACAACTCCATCCCGGCTGTTGAACGCTGGAGCTGAAGCCTATTGTGCCCCCGACCAAACTAGCATTTCTGTGCTTCATATTAGTCTGCAGCAGTTGGATTTTATATTCACATACATGAATGGAGATGGAAGTTGGCTTCCTCCCTTAATATGTACAGTACCCTTATTTCTGCTGCCAAGCCTCTTCCCCATTACAGTTACTACCGCTGATGAAATGGCTGTGCAACATGGGAACTTGTCATTTGGCCATTTATTCTTAATGAAGCACCACAGAGAGAAGGATAACTATGCTGGGCCATGCTATGTTTGTAATACCTGTAAAGGTACAATAGCGTTAAGTGTTTCAGATTTGACCTATCCATCATTTTCCATCATTTCTCATAGCCTGAGGAGCTCAATGATCTGGCAATCCATAACAGTCTCCAAAGTGGCTTGACGCTTAAATGTTTGACATGAGAGGATCAATGTAGGAGCGGTCCACAAAAATTATTAAATTAACAAAAAAACATCCATATTAAGTGTTCAATGAATAATGGAATGTACCTACTTCTGGAACACACACACACACACACACACACACACACACACACACACACTATCAAAGCCATACTTTTCACTCATCCAGGGAAGATTCAGTGAGGACAGACGCTTTCCTTGTCAATGCCGTGCTTCACATTTATACAGTTAGACACATTCACAGCTGGGAGCTGCTCAGCCACTTCTAGCCACTGAGCAGCTCCACTGGAGCTTTTAGCAGCTATATGTTTTTCTTTAAATACATCATCGGTCGGTCTGGAGGGAATAGAGAGAGCTGCTTAATCACTTACAGTAGGCCAGGGAGCTTACTATATGTAAAAATCCCAAACCCCTGCAATGCTGTCATTTAACATATCCTGATGCATCAGAATTGATCTGACCAGTTAGCATTGGATATGGATCTATTGATTGAATTGATGTAAACAACTTCTTGTTTTTTGATGAGACTTACCTGCTTCATTAATGATTTTTTAATAGCTATTGGTACCTTTAGCACTCAAACCTAGCTGAAATTTCATCATCTTACTTAGCTTTCGTCTGACCTTCCATTTTCTGTCAACAAGTATCATGTTCAGGGTTTAATTGTGTTTTTTTTTTTAGTTCTTCAGAATATTGTTGAATTGCTGGTGTTCCCGTCTTGGTCTGTTTATCGTTGATCCATTTTGCGCTATATCCTAAACCGACGTAAGCCCTTTGTAACAAAAGGATTTTCATCTTCATGATTACTGCTGCTTCGACTCCATGTCCCCGATGAAACTCTTCGTTATTAAGTCATACATTTTTTTTTCTTCAGACGTGGTGCTCGCTTGCTTTGACTTCTTCACAAGTCAGACGGACAGGTTTGGCATTCTATGATAACTCTGACTCCAGCCCAGTTGACGTTACTGGTTATTCATTCTAGACCAGCCGGTATCCAATCTAGTACTTGTTCTTAGGGGCCATCGGCAGTTCTTGTGTGGCGGAAAAGCTAGGAAACCATCCCCAAATAGGCACTGCCCAGGCACCAGTCAAAGAGCTGCCTGGCTGAAAAAGGGCAAATATAGTGACACTAATTCACACTCTCATCACAAATACTGGCAATTTAGATTCACCAATTCACCGTTACTGCATGGTTATTGTGTGCCCTTAGAAATGGAACATCGATTTTAGTAATAATTTGTTTACTACTATTTTGTTTGACCGGTTGACATAGCTAAGGTAAGTAAATTTTATCTCTTGGAGTGTTGGAGGGTAACAGTGTAGCCAAATGGAGCCGACACAAAAATGGTGAGAACATGCAAACCCACAACATAAAGGCCCCAAAGCCACAGGTGGATTGAATCCGGAAATGTGCCCCCATGCTTCCCTGAGAGTTCAACAAGAAGTTGTCAGTTCAAAGTTGTGATCCTTCTCTCTTGCTAATTCAAAAAAACAGTAAGATAAGGTATTGGCTAAATGTACAATGTAAATATTTTTTCAGAGAACGTCGAGACTGGTTTGGTCACACAAAAAACAATAAAATACAAACTTGCAAAGTGAAGTCAACATTGATTAAATATAAATAACACCTATGGAGTCATAGTCAATGCTTATAAAATGTCTAATAGGGTTTATACTAAATGGAATTAAACTACCTTTGAAACTGTTAACTACTTTACACTTAGAGCTGCAATTCTGAATCGCTGAAACGTCAGACCTGTCCACACAGATTAGTTAAATTTATGCAGTAACAACATCAAGACTGTATACACAAATGTAAAATGTTACCACATATTTGTATTTTAAGACTGTATGTGCAAATTAATTACTCATGACTTCATTCCCATACTGTTGTCAATATTATTATTATTATGATTTAAAGCAAAAACAATGCAATTGAAGCTGTGTGTCACTGACTGTCTCCTGTCGCCCTGTTGTGAAATAAAGCTGCAGATCCAAAAAGTGCCTTTGCGTGTGTCTTGTGGAGATTAAGACACAGTTTCATAGCCGCTACAGAATAAACCATCTATCTATCATATTAGACCATCCCATAAAGCAATAGGGGTTTATTTCCATCAGGACACAAGGGATGCTGGGTGGGTGGAGAGTCACCTTAACCAGGCAGACTATTTAAATTCCCCACCTTATTTTCACATTTGGGTGGGGTGTAGTTACATTTCTGCAAATTTGTATTATTTATTATTAAACATTGCATTTTTTATATATTACAATAACATTAATGAGATGAACTATCAATTAACTCTAACCCTGAACAGTATTTCACTCAGAAAGTGTAGAAAGGACACTTTGGGGGAGAGAGAAACAACTCTGGAATGTTTACCAAAATATCAGAGTTTGGAAAAAAGTTTTGCAACACACTAAAAGGCTCTATAAATAAATTCTTCGCCATATGGACACTTTTTTTTCCTACGTCAAACACTTAAATATTCTTGAAATCCCAGTGTAATGGGCATTTGAAAAGGTTGAATGATCTTAAAGGGCCCTATCCTTTAACTTAGTTCGCCTCAAATCATAGCCTTATAATATCATTATTATTGCTTGTTGGTTGTTGATTTTCTATTTTGATGTTCTATATGTGTGTGCTAATTTGTTTTATGTTAAATGAAAATAGACATGTACATTATATTTTTGATACTAGTATATCTGTTATGCATGCTTGTTTTCTTAGGCCTATATGTTTTTAAAAGTTAAATAAAATAAGTTTTTAAAAAAAGAAGGTACTGTGACTAATTCTAGTGAGAACATGTGCAGTTTAATTTTGAAAACTGTCTCATGCTTAATTAACCCTGTTTTGCTTTCTTCCTCTTCAGTTGGTTTCAAACCAGTTCATCCTCATTATCCAACGCCATTTTTATATCAATTTAGAATAGATAGATGGATGGATGGATGGATAGATGGATAGATAGATAGATAGATAGATAGATAGATAGATAGATAGATAGATAGATAGATAGATAGATAGATAGGTAGATAATGTATTTATCCCGAGGGAAAATGTGTTCAGTATCAACGATACAGAGTTACAAAATCATGACAGCATAATCGGTTTATGTGCAAGTGGCAGCAATTTGCACATTTAGCAGTTCTGTTAGCTTTTATGTTGTATGTACAATATTTGTTATGTACAGTCCTTACAAGATTTATCGAATGCAATGAAATCGAAGTAAGTGGTTGTGATGATTGCTAATGTGGCCTGTAGGAAGTGTTTCCCACATATTTGTGCAAAAAACAATGTGCAATGAAGTAGAGCTCATAGAAGTTACACTTACACCACACCACATACAGTATCAAACTGTTAAATGGAAAAACAATAAGACTGCCTTTCTAAATTACTTTGAATAGTGACAAACCAAACTCTTTGCAGAATTGCGCTTTCCTTCGTAAAACTAATCCAGTCTAAATGGGATTCATCTTATTCTCAATTGCGCGTTTGCACTTTGGACATACATTCAGAGGTCAAGGGCATACCTTCAAATATGGCTGCTGGCGGAAGCAGCTGCTTTAACATCGAGCTATATGGAGTATCTACTTGAATCACAGCACACTTGTACTCTGTCAAATTTGAAAGAGACCATCCACTGAATATTCCTACAAATGAAACTATTATTTTAAGGTTCAACCTATGTGCCTCCTTAAACTTCCTGAGAAAATTTTGAAGAAAGTACTTTTAAAGTCAGTTGCTTGGCACCTTCGAACATTGGTGGATTTTATTCTTTCCAATTTTGTTAGATACCGCATCCTGCAACAAATATGATCCCACCCACCCGCACGCACACACAAAGGCATAAACGCTTGCTTGCATGAGCACACATTAACAATACCCACAAATCAACAGAGCCGCACACAGACAGCGAACAGACAAAATGCTTGCCCAAATAAGCACGGACACACATATACTCGCCGTCACCCACATACTCACATGCACACACAATCAAAGGGAATAGTGGGCACTGGTCATCTCTAAGGCCGTTTTCTTTATATTCAAAGAGCAAGAGAGCACAAAAGAAATTGTGGGTATTTTACACAGTCACCTTGTTTTCAACAAACAACCTCCCATTTGGATCATCCAAGACAGTCATCTTGAGCCTCATGCTCGGAAAGCAATGAATTCTTCATTTAAATGACATTGGGATGTGATTTGACGTATAAGGGATTTCATTGTTGCAGTAATGGGGAGATCAGGACAGATGTGTTGGGAAGAAAAATGGTGAAAATGGCTAACTGACTGAGATTTTTCATTCTTTCATTGTTTTCTGTTGTAGCTCTGCAGCATGCTCTATTTAACTTCTCAGAGCAAAATGGCATTTACTTGTGCACACATACTGTGTGAAAACCTATTTATTACTAGCAAGGACCGCCTTGGTTATTTTCAGTTCCATCGAGCTGTGCCCATGCCTTTCCGTTTTTAATGCATCCATTCAAAGGGATTTTTTTTCTGCCGAATAATGGGAAAACATTTATTAATGTTAATAATTTCATTTGATTCATGCAGGCATGGTGAGATTCATTCTTGTGTGTGATATTTTCTTTTTACAATTTTACAAGGCAAGTCAGAGGCTCACTTTAAGCAATATTTACTGAACCTAGGTTCCACAAAAGTAGGTTGAACAAAGTAACTGCTACTAAATGCTTTCAAGCAAATTTTATCAAAATGTCTTTTAAGTACTACATCATATAGTTATGTTGAGTGTAATGAACGAAGTTATCATTCATTTACTGAAAACAATTTTGTGTTTATTGTTCTGTCTTATTCAGAACAATTATATAATTTCAAAATCATTCAAAACGTAATTAATGCAATGAAAGCCCTTAGTTTGAATGGTGAAAGAAACAGTTATTCTGTTCATTCAACACAAAAAGCTATGTAATTCATTCATAATTCATGTGTCATTTCTTACAATGTACTTTTGAAATCAATCTGTTCACTGGAAAAACAAGTAAGGTATCAATTTTGCTGTAGCTGCAGCTTCTTACATCATATAAAAACCACTCTTTCTACTATGCCATTATGGGATGTACTATGTGATCCGTATCAGGCATGTAAAGGGAAACAAATCTTATTAGGTGTCCAGTAACTTATTTTTGTATAGACACAACTCTTAAAGGGAATATACATTTTTCACTTACAGTTTACAAGCTAATAGTGACATGTTGAAAGCAGTGCCTGTTTAAAAGTAGCGTGGCTTATGGGCTACAGAGCCACACATGCTGTCAAATTAAGCGCTTGCCAATAGGAACCATTAGCTCTTATTTGTCTCATTTGCTTTTCTTCCACAGCGCCAAACTCTCTCTCTGAGATGAAAATACTTCCTTATTTGATTTAAGGGGTCCATTTTTGCTCATCAGTTTCAAAGAAGCAATCGTCAGCGAGTCCCGTGTTTTTCTATCATTGTTTCCATTTGTCTTCTTTCCTCAATATTTACACCAGCAGTTGTGTTAAGTGTTTAAATCAATATGTTAATCACATTGCATAAAGCAACGATCGGAAGACAGGAGGATTCTAATTGATTTCAAAACCAGTGTTGTATCACGCACAGAAAAAGAAAACTGACAGCTTTTTTTAATCTGAAACATATACACATGACACGTGGATGTGGAAAATAGGGTTGCATCACTCACAGCAGGATGTCCTTGAGTTTATCATGTCAGGGGAAGAATTCCCCACTTCACACAATCTGTCATGCAATCTCATGGAGGAACAAGTACAAACACAATGGAGATTGATCTGGGGCAACAAGATGCAGTATTATGTTACAGCAAGAAGGTCAAAAGCAGAGTGAACATTTTTTGTCCTCGAAGTTGATGTGCTGGAGACAAGCATAGGGATCAGAGGGACCAGATGGTTTCTAATTCTGAAGAATTTAACGTAACTCGAGCGAGGAGAGTTGAAACAACAATACATTTGGAGACATTTGGTCGGACGACAGAAGATGGAGGTATTCTAACCTTTGAACTTGACTCAGTAATAGAGGCAACTGTGATAATGAGGCTACGGGGAAATGACAAAGTATTGAACTTTATGAAGTGGGAAAATTCTCTGCAGGGCCAAATTTTGACGGTTAGACAACTAGGTCAGAGCGTTTCCAGATGTGCAGATCTTGTTGGCTTTGCACTGATAAAAGTGCTCTAAGGAAGGAAGCGAGGCTCTTAGGTGTCCATGACTCATTAAAGCACGATGGAAGCTGAGCTTAACTGTGTTGTCCGATCCCACAGAAGATGAACTGTCACAATGTTGCTGAAAAACTTGATGAAGATTCTGATAGAAAGATGTCAGAACACAATTCATCTCATGGCTGTTAATGGCAGATAATGGACTATTCAGTTCCATAAGTAACTACTTCAAGTTTGTTGCTAGACTTAGGGGATAAGATGCTAAGTGAGCATGTTTTATTTGTCTGTGTGTCTGTGTATGTGTGTCTGTTTTTCTCAATCGTGAATTAATTCTTAATCACCCCATTGCCGTTTTATTTATTGTAGTGCAATGATCCATTGGCCCCTTGATGCCATATATAGAAATATCAATCTTTAAAAGTCAAATGCGTCTATTCTCAGTACCAATAACAGAAAAGGAAAAATGCTTCGCTGAAGTATTGCACACACCAAACACATGAAAACAACAAAAACAACAACCCACACACACTCAATGCCCTACTTATACCTTTGATGGAACCCCTAGCTTCAGGTTATGTGGCTGAAAAATGGCACTGAGATGCAGAATTATTTTGTCTCTTATATAAATGAAAATAAAATTAATGACATGTTCTAAAAGCTGTCATTTGACGTTCGGCATTCATCCAGCTGCTGATGTTAACACATCAATTTGCTTTATTTAAGAGAGTTGCATGTCATTCTATTAGCGGTTGCAGGGCTAGCAAGTTTTTCTCTGCTAGGCCAGACATTGTCAGAAATTTTAAAAAATCATAATTCAATAAACCCCTAAATTGAGACTTTACGAATTTGAATAGTTTGTTCCCATCCATTTCATTCATTCCATTGCTTCTCTCCATTGCTGCTTCCAGTGACCTCACATATGTGAGCTTTGTTTTATACAATCTGATTTCTCCACTGCGGTCCTGGGTAAAATGTCTGCATTGCGCTTATGCCAGCAGCTTCCAGAGAGAAAGCTTTTGCCATTGAAATACAGGGACGATTTTGTTGATTGTCGTATTTTTTAACCAATCAGATTTTGAAGTTGCCATTTAGGGCGTGTTCTTTGACATCAATAGCTAGGCCAACAGCTGGCTGAGTGTGTTCTTAATACAGCCTCATCCTGCGTAAGTATTACGTGTCCGCAAGGCCCTAGATTTGGTCCCCTGCCGAGTTATAATTTAAAACAATTTAAACTTATTGACAGCCTGTCAGCATTGGCCTACATGCCATATGGAAAATAAATTTATAATGGAACTGATACGCACCGTTTTTTTTCTACGGCTCTGCTATTGGACTCATTTTTAAAGAAAGAAAGGAGGACAGACTTTATAGCTTCAGATGAGGATCAGCTAGGTCTCATTTTTGATGTCTTTAATATCTGTTGATTAGTGCTTGCGCCTGATGGCATGTATGTTATGTAAGCGGAAACGCTGTTGAATCCTACTTACATTTCATGGCAATTTCTGTTTTGTTGGTGATCTTATGATGATGTGGAACCATCATGTTAAACCATGTTAAACCACTTTATTCCACGAGATACATGTTATATTGGCTGGTTACTCATCTGACGTAACCCTGTATCTGCATTGTGTTAAGGTATTTGAGAGCAGTCTAATTGCGACGGTATAGCACTAAAGGCCCAGGTGGAAAACCCACGGCAAGCTTGTCATTTGTCATGAAACATTCACTATAATTATGTTTGATAAATATGTTTCAAGACAAAAAAAGGAACTCTGCTTTATATACATGTACAGCCAAACTATTGAACTATAAAGTTCAATGTTTCAATTCATATATGTTATTCCCTCCCAGAATCATCTATTCATATGTAAATGTCTTTTGTATTAAAAGTTTTACTGATGGTTATGAGATCATTAAACAAATCCATTCTACTAGTTGTAATGTAAAACAGAGATTTAAGATGAGCTCATGGAAACCTTCACCTTCTACAGATACATTGGGGAAAAAACATTTTTTAAGTCTGTAGTAACTCATTCTAGACCATAAAAGTCAAACATGAATTTGAGTTCAACAAAATCTTTGCAACATAGGAGAAAAGGAACTCCATGCGTGGGAAATATAAATAAGAATGCGTCAAAATTATATGATTGGCTTTTAAAAGTAGTTAAAAAAAGAAGGGACAAGTGAATGAAGTAAAAAATATTTTTTGTTGCAACAGATCATATATGATAATTAGTCTCTCAGAAAATCTTTGGTGCTTAAAGTCTTCAGAGATATTGTGACTGGATAACAATCCCAAGGAGTGCCGACAATTGTGGTGGTGGTGGTTGATTGATGGTGATTACTCTGCTGAGATTGATGAAGCTGAAGTGAAGGTGATGTTGAGGTCCACATTACAGCAGCAGGAATGGGTAGACACACTTAGTTATAAGTTTCTTCATTGCCCCCGGAGAGATTTGTCTTGGAATGAGAGAACTGCTACATTAGATGATGTTACAGTAAAACACAGTGAATGCAGTGAAAACAATAAATAAATTGATGAGGCATACATCTGTAGATGTTATTCTGACATAAAATAGAGACACACTCAAGGATTGGACCAGGAGTTACTGAAATGTGAAGTATTTTCTATTTTGAATCTCAAAATAGAAGTTCTTCTTCCTCACCTTCTTCCTTAGTTCTTCTTCCTCACCTGGAGGTTACATTCTCTCTGATATGAACGAACCGCATCCATAAATAAGTTTAAATGAGAAAGGGACAAATGAGTATTTAAAATAGTTGTGGTTGCAAAATAAGGATCTTATCACATATTGCTGGTACAACACGTGTAAAGAGTCAGACAAACTCCTCTAAGCCTGCCACAGACCGGACTGCTGAAAACTGCAGTGATGGTTGAGGGCTCTACGAGTTCTCATGATCTTCCCTGCCGTTTCAACAAGATTAAATCTCTGGGAGTTCCGACCATTTGCTTTCCAGTAAGTCGCAATAGAGGTTCTGTAACATTATGTCCTATTTATTTATAAAGTATCATATTTACCGTAAGATATTATTTTAAGACGGGTCCAATATGATAGGCTAACAATATGATTGTACTGCTGTGTGATTGGACAGATATCTTTGAACTCTGTCCTCTGAATCTTCCTCAGTCCCACCGACCAACTGCATGCATGTCCTCCTTTGCCATGTTTATAAAACCTCTTCTTTGGTGTTCCCCTTTTCCTTCAGCCTGGCAGCTCCATTTCCAGCATCCTTCTCCCAATATATCCACTATCCCTCCTTTTCACATGTCCAAACCATCTAAATCTGGCGCCTCTCTTAGATCTGGGCTGTCCCTCTGATGTGCAGGTCTCCAATCCTGTCCATCCTAGCCTCTCTTGAGACTAGAACATCTGTACAACTTCAACCCTGACACCTCCAGCTCTGCCACCTGTATTTTGGTCTGTTCAACCATCTCAAGACCATGAAGTGACAAATATATTTTAAACCTTTCCCTTATCTCTTGCTGCTACTCTTCTGTCACAGATAACTGTGTATGAGATGTGAAGACACGCAATCCTTTACAAATCTGACTATAGAAGTTTTGTGAAACTTGAAGGTCGTCCCGCAAGTTTTCTGCATCCATTCTGAGACTCTCTCTGAAGTGAACATCCGCTTTGACATCTTGTGTAGTAACTTTTGGTAGGAGACAGATGACAAGAACGACATGATACACTTTTTTAAACATTTTGATCCAAAATGCATAGGTGTCGGAGAGTCATGCAGCATTAAACATTGTGGTTGGAGCATTTGGTTTGATGTGACATTCTCTCTAATACGAAGAAAGAGAAAACAGTGGGTAGCCTTGGCAAGTCAGTGTTGACGATCCTGCATTTTCATGCACAGATCAGACGTTGTTTCCCACTGGGAACAACCATGCTGACTGGGTATGTTTTTATAGCGGGAGTTCAGCGGGAGTCTGATGAAGCAGAGGTTAAAATGTTGTGGGCTATAATAATAGATCATAGCAACCTGACGAAAGTGAAAACATAATGTCTTTCCTCCTAAATATGGTTTTATTTGCAATCCTTTTGAAGAACACATACTGAGGAGAATGATGTGTTTGTGATGTTTTATCATCAGAAGCATCCCTAGTTTTGTAGAAATCCTAACATTTGGCTCCTGGTTCCTTTGCAACATTTTCTGCCTCTATGCCCAAATTTCAAATCAAATTATAACAGAATCAATAACTTTTTTACAGGGACAGGTTCCTTCCAGTTACCCAAACTTTTACACACAAGAGACCGGGGGCAAAATCTGTGAAATAGGCTACAGAAGCACAAGCAAACATTTTGTAACAGGACAATGATTCTTACATTTGTTTTTATTGTACTTTCATCACACTGTTAGTTATTCACCCTACCTCACACAGCCCACACGGAAGTTTACTGTATGCAAGAGATAAAACAGAATAATTACACAGTTGCATCGTCAAAGGACTGGCTAAGCCCCCACTGCTACTCTTAATGCTATTGTCCCTCTCCTGAGACAGAGCGACTTCCTGATCTCCATCTGCTGTTGTGCAAGAGAGATGACACTGGATGGACACGCCTGCGAAGACACAAAGAGACAATTGTTGGCATTTTTTTCAGAGGTTCATCTTTGTTGTTGTTGGATTCACTTTGTTCATTTTTAGTTATCTTATTGCCTTTGCATTCAGGAATTAACTCAGGTCCTGACACTTATGCATAATGCTTTACACCCACAGATTCTAAATCCTTTTAGATCTTTAGGGTTACTCAAATCAGCCCAAGCAGTTTACTCTCTAAACTGGACATTATTAACACGTAGGTGACCAAACGTCAATGATGATTTTGTTGTCTTATCTGGAACCTGGCTTGCAAAATCTGTACATCATAAGGGTATTTGAATGACTATGATATTCACTGCACTGATCGTCAAAAAAGAGACATGTTTCATGCATCCTCTACCTTTCCTTATTCTCCTGTGTGATTGTAGATCTTCTTTCTCTGCCAGCTGTGTCTCATTGTCTCGTTACTCTGGTTTGGATTGTTTCCATTCTTGAACTGCACTCATAATTATCCGCCCTTTCTTGTTTCATGGACATTACATTTTGTTGGAATTTCACTGACCTGCATCTCCTCTGGCTCTGCCTTTTGTCTGCACACAGGTCCCGACAGTGGTCTCCGCAAAGGCCCTAACATTACTAAGTATCTACAAATCATCACAGTACACTACAGGGGCACATTGTGGATCCCATCTCTGCCCCAAAACATTGTGTACATTTATGAAGCTTTCTAAAAACAGTAATATATATAATTGTCTTTATGTATTAATTGAAATGGGATTGGCTCATGCTTGCATCCCACCCATTAAATGCACTGTGTGATGCTCTAAATCTCATATTAATTAATTAATAAAATCTCTCAATTAATTAATTTACCTACAAGACCTGATTCAAAATGTTTGAAGTATTGAAATAGCCTGGAATCACTTTCATAAAAACGTAATTGAGGATGCAAAGAAGTGTGCTGTTTTCCACAAAATTAGGGCTCGATAATCCTTTATTTTACAACAAGCCTGGCAGATATACTGAATGTAATGACACTTGGGAAAGGGCACGTAATTCAGGTCTAAAGGCTGACAGAAATAAATATACCCATCTCCTTTGAAGAGCAAAGGCAGAATTGTACTAATCCACTCCTGAATATGTGACTCTATTGCAAATGATAGCATGAGTGGTTGTTTGTCTTGGTGTGTTGGACCTGTGACGAACTGGTGGGTGTACCACGCCTCTCGCCCAATGTCAGCTGAGATATGCTCAAGCACGCCCATGGCCCCCACAAGGATAAGAGACTACAGAAAATGGATAAATAGATGTTCCGAATGTCCGCGCAGAATTGGATATGAAAGCATTCAGGTTTTTAGCACCTTGTCCATGGAACAGATTGAAAAACCTTGGGACTCTGAACAAATATCATGCTCTGATGAAATATCTCGTATCTTGAGTCCTCATGTGCGTGCAAGTATTTCATATATGATCGGATTTAACACTAAAGTTCTTTGTCCCATGTATTGTTGTTATTGGAGCTATGTTGCTTATATTCTTGGCCTTCCTTGAAGAGATCTCTGATCTCAATAGATCTAACCTGGTTAAAGAAAGGATAAATATCTTTATTCGTGTTCATACACCTTCCCTGTCACTGAACTATTTGTGTCACAGATAGGTTGCCATACTGATTTGTCACCAGGTTTGTTTTTCTAAGATTTGGCTCACCTAAGTTACACTAACTGTCAAAGAGGATTTGCCTCACAGCATACAGACTTTTCCCTTAACACCAAGGTGGAAATAACATGTGAATACAGCTCCTGAGACAGACTCTGAGAAAAAAAGGTAATTGATTGAGTTCAGTTGCATTCAGCTGAAACTATTTGAGAACAAATTGTTGATAATTTAAGTCTCCTTTTTGCTCGTGAAAGGGGACATAGGAGGAGGAGGAACTTAAATAAGGCCCCGCTGACATAACATTAAATTAAATTTGTGGTTGCATACTGGTAGTTGAAATGCTGCGAAATTGTGATTTACCTTTTGCAACCAAAATCCAAAACTGAGTGAAGTCAAATAAAATAATTACCTCTCAATACACAAGTGTTCAGTGATGTGTGATGTCTATGGACAGAGGTGCAGAAACACCACAGAAGAGAGCAGAATGATCCAAAAATACATTTAGAGAACATTTTTTGGCCTTATGATATTACCACCTTTACCAAACCTACACTATAAAATTACATTTATTTTAACAGGAACAGAAACTTTTTCAACAGAGTCCTTGCCAAGAAAGGCAGCTGCACACAGAGTTACAAACATACAGAATACATACAGATAAAAATTCACACAGGATAATGATTAAAATTAAAAACATTATAAGTTGAGATTCAAGGAGCCGTATTAGTCAAAGACATCTACATCAGTCTAAAGCATGATGTCTCTCCATCCAAGTTTTTTTAAGATGGCCTTGAATGCAATCAGTGAGACCATCGCCTTTAGATTCAGGTCATTCTGCAACTGATTCCAGGCAGAGGCAGCAGGCAAACTGAAATTACCTTTTTCCAATCTCAGTTTGGACTTTTGGGACAGTTAGTAGGAATACGTTCTGAGAGCGAAGACTATAACTTCCGTGGATTTTGGATTGATGTAGGTCAAGAGATGAGGAGGAATTAGACCCAAAATAGCTTTATAAATAACAGTACGCCAGTGGTTCAGTCCGTGGGTAGACTAGGTTGTCCATCCAGCCATGCATACAACACACACTTATCGGTAAAAGCTTTCAAATCAGTAATGAAACCCAGGACTCCGTGGTAGACAGTTTCCAACAAGTGCAGCCATTTAGAAGATGCATACATGTACAATACATCAACATAATCCAGCACAGACATTAAAGAGGCGGAAACAAGTCACTTTTAAGCATAGAAGGAAAGGCAAAACTTGTTTGATAAATAAAAACTCAATTTAATTTCAGTTTGTTTAACAAGTGGCTTAATGTGAGGCGCAAAAGAAAGAAAATCATCGATTATAAAACCGAGGTATTTATATTGGGATACCGATTCAATCTTAGAGCCCTGAAGATTGGTGATGGTTTGAAGGTCTAGGGACCTTACTTTTAAAGTATTTTTAAAAAGTCTTAAAAAAAGTCTCAAATCATACAAGTTAAGTTTTATTATATTATATAATTATTATTATTATTATTATTGTTATTATTATTATTATAATATTTAATGCTGGTTGTAGCTGACTGAGGGCCTGAGTCATTGTGGAAGCAGAGCAGTATATGACAGTATCATATCAGAATAGACGCAAAGATTGCATTCGGGACATTTTGATCCAAGAGGTTTATATGTATTATGAAAAGTGGACCCAGTATTGATCCCTGGGGCACAACTTTGGATAAACTGAGGGAGCTAGAGGTAAGAGCTCACACTTTGCACACACTGAAATCCTTCTGACAAGTAATTTATAATCCAAAGGACAGTTTGTGTGGACAGTCCGATACTGATGAGTCACTGCTTCATAAAGTTGCGATCTAATGTGTCCAACGCCTTTGATAAATCAATAAAAAAATTTACCACGTCTTTGATAGATCAATAAAATCAATCACTACGCCTTTGATAAATCAATAAAATCATTTTCTACCTCCGGGGCTGCTGTAGCAATACTATGTTTTTCCTAAAACAGATTGGAAATAAGATGACATGTTGTTTGTAGTTAAATACCCTTTCGATTTATCATTCACCAGGGACTCCAAAACAATGGCCAGCAGAGACATTCAGAGAAGGACCTGTAATGTTTTAGAACTGTCTGGTCGCCACCACAAAAAATTTTTGGTTAAAATTTGGGTTATTTTGGTACATAGCGCTGGGTCTAAAATGGACAAAGCCAGCCATGGGTTGTTTTAACATAGCAGGGTTGGGTAATGGGTTTGTCCCATGCTTTATGTTTCCAACCTGAAAGTGGTTTAAATGACAATATTGTTGAGTTAAAACAATGGTTTTAAAGCCCTGCACAGCACAGAATCTGTACTTTTAAGAGTTAAGCTCAGCTTGTAAATAAAGTTGAGTTGAGTTGAGTAAAACAAACAAAAATTGGAATAAAAATGAAACCCAAATTATTCATGATGAAATGATTAGGTCACTATTTTTAAGCCAATGTTAGGTCGATCCAACCCAACCTAACTCCCAGCAGAATCATCCCTGCATTTGGCTTATTGCAATAAACCGGCATATGTTAGTGTGTAATTATTAATGTTCTCGGATGTACGTAGACAATGTTAGACATTACTGAGTCTCTTCTCAAATCTATTGATGACCGCTAAGCATGTAAAAAAATCAGCCAATCTCCTTTTTCAGCAAATCCCAGCGCGGCGCCTGTCGTACATCTGATCCCTTTTGTACGGCGGCATAAAAGGACCAGTGGTGAGCAGACAACAATATGGAGAAAGTGGAGGATACATTACATGGTGAGGGGTAATGGCAAGTTGTAATGGATCTGTCAAGATTCAAAATGTTAAATATGAGAAACCACGCGTTCAGAAAAATGTTGAGAAGGTCTTTGAAAGAGGTCATGCTCGGTCACTTGCAGAGTTCTTATCAGCTATCTGGAGATGCAATCTGTCAAGCAATTGGATAGACAGGAGTCCTCTTTGACTTGGATGGCAGATGTGTCACTCAACAGGCATGCTTTCATGTATACTGCTCCCCTCATTCACTGTCTCACTGTCACTCTGAAGTATACAGCAGCTTGCTGTCTTGCTTTATTTAATTTTCAATCTCCCTCCATTGGACATTTCCACATCGCAGTTTTCGTTTTTCTTTTTCGCTTGATCTCTCCCTTTCCTGTCATGTCGCTCTGTAACACGACTCCTCCTCTATTGACTCTATTTGTACATGATGTTGTAGACGGCATGAACTTGAATTCGATTGTCATGCAGCTCCTGCGCTTTGATCATATGTGGGTATTGTCTGCCCTCTGAGACACAGTCTGGAATTGCCTCCCGATATGCCCCTGCTCTGGTAAAGTGAGATGTGAGCCCCCTCTGTGCTTCTGAAACACAGGGGGCTTTTATGTGTGTCTTTGTGTGTGTGTGTGGGGTGGGTAACATTGAGAGTGCATTAGTATGGTTCGCTAGCCTGCACACAAATGCAGAGTGATGCTCCATTATAGATCGGGTTCATTCAGAGTCATTCTCCCACAGATTTGTACATTCTATATGTTCTGAAAAAGAAAAAAAAAGCGGTGTTGGTGGTGAGGGGGAGCTTCACAGATCTCAAGGGTGATCAGGGTCTCTCCTAGTTCTTTTCGGCACTCACAAAGGCCGGTCATATCATATTTCGCTTACTCCACAAGTATCACTGTTATAGATACACCCACGCCATCTCATAGTGGCCAATTAAATTAATGAATGGACTGTTTTGATCCATGACTGGTAGAATTCAACTAATTCAACTCTTGTCAACAAAAGCCTAATTAATTTCTCCCCACTGCCACATTGCCACTTGCTAGCCAAAAGAAAAACTACAAATAAATAAATAATAAGAAGAAGAACAAAAAAAACACTGACAGCATGCTCTCATTATGCTAAGTTTATTTGTTTGTCAAAAGCTGAAAAGTGTCATATTTTTAGGGGGTTGGAAAAAAAGGCTTGTGTCTGATTAAAAGAGAAAAAAGGGGAGGGTGGATATGAAGGATTCAAATGAGTGCTTGGGTATGCCTGGGGTTTGAAAACCTTAAGAAAAACAGGCAAAATGAAACAGGCAGCCGAGCACAGAGGGAAGCCCCCGGTCCAAAACACTTTTATTTCCCAGCAGGCCCCCCAACCCCTCTATTCAAATTATAAACTACAGTACCAACAGGATAAAATAAATATGAATATGGATGAAGTATAAATGGTTTTGAAATGTAACTTTTCAAATGCCACCTACAGATCATGAAATTAACCAATGTGTCCACTTTAATTCCACTCACTTGAAATTCAGTACCAAAAACACCCAATAAAATGCGCAAGAATATCTTCTTTCTGGTGATCTATTAAAATCAAACCTCCTATTTCATAATGCGACATCACTGATTATTTCCAGTAAGTGTAGAAGGCAGATGAGGCAAATCATCATCTAAGAACATTCAAATATAAATGGGTCAAAATAACGAGGTTGTTTATTTGACTTTGGACAATATTTCTATTTGTAATTTCACAACATATATCTTATTGTAACTTTGCTGAATTACGATGATCACTTGTCTGTCTGTGTAGACACTCAATATGTCTTAAAGAATTTAAGTTCATATTAGGATTTTACGACAGAAACAACACTTTCATCACTTTCTGTGTGGAATGAAAATTGGAGGAATCAACCTTATGTGTTATTGACTCTGAAGATAATAATTATGTATTTTATACAAACAGCTCAGATCACAGATTACATGCTGCACTCAAAGAAATATTTAAGCATAATGTTTGGGATTTATGTATTTTAATTACGTGTACAATTTCCATGCATTTGGATTGCATAATTTGAATTTAAACAAACTATAATAAACTTGTTGATTATTTAAATAAAATCAAAATCAAAGATGCAAGTATTTAAACATGGAATATGCCATGATACATTTTTTGGAGTTTGGATAGTGTTTATCTTGGGGTGCTTATTTGTTACTGTGGTCTTCTTTTTCATCATTATGTACTGTATGTAAAAGTGAACTGGTCTCCTGGTTGAAGAATGAGGTAAAACATGTGTCCAAAACAAAAGCCCACATAAGCTCGTCCCTACAAGCAGACTAACATTCCGTCTTAAAAAACAAGAGGGTGTTGATGTTCAAGTGTCATAGCTGAGATTAACCTGAATTTGACCTGAGATGCCTGCTAATCTGCTTAGCTGCAAGTGGGTGTTTGGCAATAGCAAGGTGTTGATGGTACAAGAGGAAGTAACTGTCAAAAACTGATGATAGAGATAGAAATGTTCACCGCGGAATTAGAAAATATCTCAATAACAAACATATTGTATATGTATATACAGTATATACTGTACATTATTTTTCTTATCACACTGACCAGTTTAGGCAGATATCTGTTGTGATACAGTATGATCAGATATAAAAACTACTTTTTAAAAACAAAAGGTGTAACTCATTATTATCAAGTTATCAGTTAGCACTTTGAGATTTGATCCAAATGTAAAGTGTGTTGTAAATTAAATCTATTATTATTATTTATTAAGTTCCCAGTAGTGTTTGGATCGTTCCAAATAAGAAATCAATGCAAAAGATGTGATCGCATTCTGTGTATAATGAGGGATGTCTAATACATTACAATGTTATAAGCTGTATGGTTGGAACCATTCGGGAGCAATTTCCTCTGCTTTTCGATTGTCTGGTCATAGTGACAGCAGGCTAAGGGGGGTATTCTGCAAATCCCCAGCAACCCTCTCCAGTTCAGATGTGCTATATACTCTCTCCAGCGATATCCAGGTCTCCTTCCAGTTGGAGGTGCCTGGGAAACCTCCAAGGGCAGGCATCTTGGAGGCATTCTAATCAGATGCCTAAATCACCTCAACCGGATTTCTACTTTGAGCACCCTACGGAAGTCTGAGCTCCTAACCTTGTCTCCAACACATTACAAGGAAGCTCTTTCCAGTCACTTGTATCCTTGGCCTCATTCTTTCAGACACCTCCATGCCTTACCATAGGTGAGGGTTGTATGTTAATTTTCCCGTCTCTGGAGAAAAAGACACAGAGACAATTAAATATTGATATTTTGCCCAAAACACAAGTATTTCCAAAAGCTTCATTGAATTCTGACTCATTCCTTTATTAATGATTCCATTTAAAGTCGGTGGATGGCTGTAGCTCAGTGGGTACAGCGCCCCAGGCGCTTCGAAGGGGCTGCCCAGCCCTCGGGGATAATATAATAATAATCTATCCTTTAAGATAAGATAAGATTATCTTATCTTAAAGGATACATTATTATTATTATTATTAAACATTGAATCTTTGACCACATTTATGAATTTAGATCTTGCTCAAGTGCTTCACGTCCCTGATCGTTGAGTTTCTTCTATCAGCGGATGACAGGATAAATTTCACTGACAGTTGGAAGTATATTCATGAGTTGATATGGATAATGGAAATGAAGTTAGGCTCATAATGTAAGCAAAGGTATCAACATATCAATGGATTTACAAAGCACGAGAATCAATAGATGAGGATGAAATTCCTTTTTTCAAAGCAGTTGCACCAGCTTTTGGTTCTTTGAGTGATTGTTTCATGCATCCATCAGTGACACTTTTTATTATCACAATTTTACTCAAATAATCATTTCATGTTGTTTATTCAGTCAGCAATGTCATATTTTGTCATGTTAATACAGTATTTCTGAAAGGGACAACATCCGTTATGTAATTTTTGACACTTTAATCAGGACTGTGAAAGTTTTAAAGTCATAATATTGTTGATAAATGTGGAAACATTTATCAACAATATTCATTTCATTTTCATCAATGCATGTTAATCAAATCAAGTTTGATCGCAAAGTTCCTCTTGTGTTTATAATAGAGCAGAGCAGTTGTCCTTCAACCATGAGGCCAGGGTTCAAGCCCAGCCACTGACACAGCATGCCATGTGTCCTTGAGCAAGACCTTGAAACCTCAGCTCCCTGGGCACCCACTGTCCTTCAGGGATGGGTTAAATGCAGAGATACATTTCACAAAGTAGTACTGTATGTGTGTACTGTCTAACATGTGAAAAATAAAGGATCAATTATCATTATTATTAAATTCCCAATCAGAATGAAAATCCCCCATATAAAGAGCCAATTTTGAGTAAAAATACCAACTAATTGGCATTATCATTGGGTTGCAGAGGAGTAATATAAACGTTGTCATAAAGTGATCAGAAGAACAACTGTACCATATAAACAGTGGAACAGATCATTTACTGGTTGCGTCTGTCTCTGCGTGCGCTCCACTGTTAAGCACAAATTGGATATGGTGGCTGATTGAGAAACAATGAACCCTACAAAAATGTCCAATAAAAATGGTCAGGAGCCGTGATGGACTGAAGAAGTAAACAAATTTAAAACTTCTAGAAAACTTTGGAGACACTGATTAAATGCTAAATCCGACAACAACTTAATAATAATAATAATAATACATTTAATTTATAATGCACTTTACATTTGGATCAAATCTCAAAGTGCTACAAAGTAAAAGCAGATAAAAGCATAAATAAAAAATAAAATAATAACTATATAAAAGCCTTACCAAAAAACCAACAATGTTAATTAAGGTTATAGATTCTACTAAAAAGGAAAGTTTTAAGTCCTTTTTTAAATGTGTCAGTCGTCTGTGGAGCCCTGAGATGGTCAGGGAGGGCATTCCACAGACGAGGGGCAGCAGAACAGA
>VRLP01004224.1:45000-52039 GCA_009660295.1 Lophius piscatorius | reverse complement strand
CGCTGGGCAGCGGGTCCTCCACGGCGCTGGGCAGCGGGTCCTCCACGGCGCTGGGCAGCGGGTCCTCCACGGCGCTGGGCAGCGGTGAGGACGGAGAGCTGGGCAGCGGTGAGGACGGAGAGCTGGGCAGCGGTGAGGACGGAGAGCTGGGCTGCGACGAAGGTCGGCGCCGACCTCGTCTCTTTTTGGGGACCGGTCTTATTGCCAGCCGGGTTCCCTCAAAAAGAGAGCCCCAATCAGCATCAACCACAGGGACCCTACCAGTTACCTCAGGCGATGATGGTGGTTGAGGGTTAGCGGGTAGGAGGCCAGCGGATTCCGGAGCCGTAGCAGAAAGAGGACTAGCCGACTGGTGGCTAGCAAACACGGGGGCTGGCGCAGGAGAAAACCCGACAGGCTGGGGCCGAGAACATGCCGGCAGCGCGTCCGGGTTCTCCACAAATGTCCTTATCCAGTCTGGCAGGAAATCCCACAGCCAGGGTTGGGCAGCGACCTTCCGGCGAGCGATGCGGAGAGCGGCCTGCTGTACTTCTGTGTGAGGACTCTTCACCCACTCCACGTGGATGCAGATGAGGGTGTAAGTCAACTCGTTAATTTCAATGTCCAGGGGTGCGTCCGCTGGATCCATTCTGACCAGTTCGTTCTGTTAGACACTTCGGTGGGGTTTTGCCCGGACCCAAAAGCAGACGCATAGGACGTAGAGCTGGTGCACAGTATCTATTTATTTATACTATATAACACGAGGAAAAACAGGAACTGAAACACTACAGGTACTCACAATACACTGGGAGGGTTTTGGACACGTTACGACACGAGGACATCATGCAACGAACTGGCACAGAAGGGAAGGTAAGGACAGACTTTATACACACAGACATAACGAGACAATGAGACACAGCTGGAGGGGAAACACAGGTGAGCATGACGAGCAATCACAAGACAGACACAGAGGGAGAAAGGAACACAGAGGCGTGACAATTACAAGCTAGATTGTACTTCAGCTCAACCCTCTATAAATAATCCATGATCACCTTCAAGTATGACAACTACCATTTTATCTATTTATTCATTTAGTTTTTTATTGGGTTTTAAACACAACATAGAACCTGATGTAATCATGAAAGATCTCTAATAGTCAATTAATTTGCACCATATTGTGACCAAGCTCCCCTTGGTGTCCAAAATATATAATTGATCTTTCCCAATATCAATCCAATTCTCCTTTGCTCTAAAGTTTGTGGATGTATAACATTTGAAATTGGTTCAGAGATTAGCTTTCGAGTTGCGTCCGGACAACAGTCATTTCCGTAGAAAAATCTCCTAGTGAGTTAGATATGAATTCCTAGAGTAAAATATGATATTGCTACAATAGATCTCGTCGATTCAATTTATATTCACAAATTTAAACTGAATTAAATGCAATGAGTGAGGTGTTTAGGAAAACTTTTGGAGATAAAGTACCTGCTCGTTTCAGAAATGTAAAACCGACCTTTCCCAAAATCAATCCAGTTCTTCCTCGCACTAAGGTCTATGTCGATATTCATGATTGTGCAGCAGTGATGACGATTATGGAATCGTTATCGTCACAGCACATCGTTTGTGTTAGCATGATACAATGACGGTATCTCAAACAGTTTAATCAATAATTTTCAAATCTAATTTTATGAGGATTTTACCATTTAAAATAAAAGATATTCTAACAGGTAGAATAAAACCTATTTTACCAGGTAAAATATCAGTTATTTTGGCTGGTAAACTAAAGGATAGTTAGCCTGGTAAATCCTCAGTCTTCCTGCTCCCCTATTAGCCTGAGCACAGCCTCAGATCCTCAGACAGGCCTCTGCTGGTTCTTCCTGAGTCTCGATTCATGGCTAAAGGTCAACAAGATGTTGCTGTCAGGTGCTTCAGCTCCCTTGTGCTTGCCCCAAAAGCTAGGAGTGATAGTGTTGAAATATCACAACCAATGTTGCCCTTATTTTAATTTTGTTGCCCTAATTGATGATTATTAAATCCCAAAGAGGTCGGGAATATAATGGAATGGGGATCACCTCCACACAAAGTCATTATTTCCACATATAAAGGTGAACAGTTCTGTACCATTGGGTGATATGGGATCTCCAAATTTAGATTTAAAGTGTTGGTCTGAGTCCAAAAGCTATTCAGGGTCAGCATCTTATTGTTAGTTCCAAGATCCACAGAGCCTCTTCATACATACTTTGGGACACTAGCACGCAAACATTCTACATCTACATCAGACCATACAATACATCAGACCTGAGTGAGTGGAAAAACTGAATCAATTATGGGAAAGGTTGGTAGTATGTTTCCGACATTAGGGTAAGCCTTATTTGCCATAGCTTTTGGGCCATGATTCTCAATCGCTGGTTCAATTTAGTCCAAATTTTGTATTTTTGAATCAACGGATAAACGGATCATCTACCTTGTTCCATATTTTACTGTAGTAGCTCATATTTTAACCTCTAGGGGGGGTTTACTTCCAACACGGTTTGTGGATCTGGGTCTTTTCGGTGATATATAATTTCTCTCTTGGACGACAGCATAGGCAAAGATATTTTTTTAAATGTTTTTATTAATTTATTTATACCTTGTTTGCTCAATTTCTGAAGTTAATTTAGGACATACTTTCTCTGGGTGAAAGGATAAGGTAAATTATGAGTGTTTGGTCCTTTTATTATTCATGTCTTTGTGTGTTTAGACATAACATGAATTCACCCAATCAGAGTTTTCTTACCTATTCCTTGAAAACAGCCCCACTCGTTTTCACTGACTAACATTTATGTGATACTTGCTTATAGAACCGTCTGTTACCGACAATGCAAACTTTGGAATAAATTCACAGATATTTAACTGAGAGAGAAATAGTACATTTGTCTTGCTGTAGGGTGAGTCTCGGACAGAGTAATGTGTTTATGTGGGTGGCGGTTGGATAAATATATTCATGTGGATTCAAAAGATGCCGGAGCCCATCTGTGCATCATTAGTGTCCACATGCTGTGAAATGGTCCATGTAGATGCATCTGAACTAACTTTAAATAGCAGGAGAATGACTGGAACAATGACTTTAACAAGTATTTTGTGGCCAGAGGTAAGTTGGTCTCTGCATACAAACCTTAAGATCTTTTAACCTGACCGCTGAAGGCCAGCACACTTGAGATCAATCTGAAGACTGCTGCTTTTAAATCCCAACACTTCCGAGCAATATTCACCAGATCATCCGTTTACTCTGGTGATACTCCCACTTATGGAGTCAGTTTTTGCGTTATTGCCTTTGAAATGTTTTTGAGGTCTGAACAGGCAGTGGTTCCTCTTCTCAGGTCCACCGGTCCGACTACTTGGTCCTCCTGCTGTGTTCTGGTAGCCTGTCTTCTCCTGAGACTCATCTGAGGATCCAGTTCAAGTTTTGGTCTAATGGCTGTTCTGCCAGGAATCTGTTCTTCTCATTTTTACTCCACTTCTGCGTTTAAGTTCTGCATTTGGGTCCTAAAAACACTTTGGATTATCAAAAAAGGCATTGGTAGGATAATGGCAATGCAATTTGCTCTGCACTGCATTGTTCCTGGGATGGGTTGTCAGCACTTGGCATGATTACCAGCTACCTGCAGCTGAGGGGTTTGATCCCTGGATGGCCTTGCAGTCTACATGTCTTAGGT
Organism: Lophius piscatorius; assembly: GCA_009660295.1. Lineage (NCBI taxonomy): Eukaryota > Metazoa > Chordata > Actinopteri > Lophiiformes > Lophiidae > Lophius > Lophius piscatorius. The sequence continues at coordinate 48,368 of VRLP01004224.1, read as the reverse complement.
TCCCTTAAGACCCAGTTTACTCTTTGGACCCTTCACAGGGTTGACCCACTGTTCCTAAGGGTTGGACCAAATCCATAGAAAAAACCAGGTCCATGGTCCAGTTGCAGCACCTAAAAGGTTATGCAACTGGACCATAAAATATTTACATTTAAAAAAAAAAAATCAAAACTAAATAAATGGAACATGAGATTTAAATTGTGTGTTAATGATCATGAATGTGGTACTCAGCTTCATGGGTGTCATAGTTCTCTAGATGCTTTGGACCATGTTCTGCTGGGAAACCTTGACCTACGTAAAAATTTCTGCAGATGAAGTCCCCCCTTCATGGAATCAGTGTTCCGTAATAACAGAGGCCTCTTCCTGGAGGATGATGCTCCATGACACACTACAGAAATGCTTCAGGAATTACTTGAGGAACACAACAAGTAGTTAAAGCGTTGTTCCAATTTTTGACTTGTGGACTATAAATTCACGAGATCCTCTCAGTCAGTCTCAAATTCTGGTCAAACACGTCTGATCCATGGAATATTCTCCTCACAACTTCCAGGACATCCCATTAATGATATTTTTGTAGATCGTGTGATATTTTATTCATGAGAATTTTATAGTCCTGGGTCAAACAGCCAGTGTATAAACTTAGCTATTAACTTAATTTCTTATCAGAATCAGCTTTATTGGCCATGTATTTGCTTACAAGGATTCGTATTCGTATTATTCGTGGCTTTACAAACCTTTATGTGTATGTGGATAGAGTATTAATTTATGAATAGCCATTGTATATATATATATATATACACAGTGTTATCCTTGTTGATTTGTCATTGGAAGGGAAACTATAATGATCAAAGACATATTTTTACTCTGATTGTGTATTTTGATCTGATGTCTTGCAAATATGAATCAAGAACAAGTTCAAAGCAGTGGACATATATGTCTGCATATGTGCAGCTCCATTTAACTGATGGCCATTTTAACCTGACGCCTGCAGACTCCCATGATCATGTGACCTCCTACCCTCTACAGTTCAGACCCAACTGCTTTTTTGTGCCTGAGTGGAGACACATGTTGGAGTGGATTATGTATGTTGATGCTGAGTTCACCTTTACGTGTATGATGTTCCAAAGTAGTTGGGCCCTACTGGCCGTACCGGTACCACAGTCTTTAGGCTAGTCAACTCCCTTTTCCTACCTTGGTACAGAAAGGAGAATTCACTATTGGTATTAAATGTTCCCCCTTTGGTGAGTCTAATTGAATGAATTTCATTTTGGATATATGCCACTGAAAATATGTACAACCCTTTAGAGTTATCTTTCCACAGTAACTCAAAAAGTAAGATTTTTATAGAAATCCAAACATTAGAAGGCAAAGTTACTATTGTGTTAAGTAAGGTGATGCTCAAATGTAAAGTATAACAAATTATAAAGGACTCACGATTCTATGATTATTATTTTTTCGTTCGTTAATCCTTTGTTGTTCTTTCGACTGTGAAACTTTCAGCCTCTTACTCTCTTAGCAGCTTCTCATGAAAATACTTTTGTTGAATTTGCCATTCATTGCCATTGAGTATGGTTTACTTCAATCGCTACTGCCTTTTGTAAACAAACCGGAAAGTGGTGTTGCTATGCTAGCCATTAGCATCCAGGCATATACACCAGACAATGGAAAAAATTATGCAACGTGCTCTGACACTGTACAAAAAAAACATGCTCAACGTCAGAAATCTGCTGTCTCGTTCTTTTCAGGCCGGAGCGCTCAAGAATATTTTCTTTTGAGAAGTGAAACATTTGCGTTTAACAAAGCGGGCAGAGAAGCCTCTTATTAAGTCTCTGTTAAAAGAGTTCCCACACTTGGGACAAGCGGATGGGGTTTTTTTTATTGAAAAGTTTAATTCACAGCTAGCTCATTGACGGGAGCTTCCATCATCATCAACGAAGAGGTGCAAATAGTGTAACACATCAATGCATTCTAAGTTGACTATTGTGTCATGGTAATTGTTGGTGATTTGACCCTTCAGAACTGGTGATTTGGATATTGACCACTACAGGGCTGCGGTAAGGGAACATATAGTCATAAGTGAGGTTTAAGCTCTTTACTTAAAGATTAGTAGATGAACACGGTGCAGGTTATAGGTCAATTAATACCCAGTTTCTGAAACTAAAACAAGAAGGATATACAATTAGCTTAACTTAAGCTAAGAAAAAAAGGCTCACCAGAACCGCACTAACATCACAATGAAGCAACAACACAGATAAATAACTAAATACAGAGGAATAACTCAACAATTTAGCCACATGAACCTCATAACAGCAATAATAAACTTACATCTTCATTGACTTCTGTACCAGATGAAGTTATACTTTTGAACGAACGGAGGAAACAGTCGTGGAAGTTGTGCGCAATTTCCAATAAGACTTTCAAAATAAGAGCTTCAACTAAAAAAGTCCACAAACGTGTAAAATTCACAACAGTAATGTAACGGATGATGTTGACGAGTCGTTGCAGCCTAATAACGTACCATTGGACATACTCATGACTATATCCCCCGTTAACAGTTTTTTTACCATTATTGTGGTGGAGGAATAACAAATTGTCATTGTTCCGTTTTCTCCATTAGCATGTATTCTACTTAGACAACATCATGCTAATCAAAGCTATCGGATGAAGGTAGACCTGGGAGGTTATGAGCTCGCTGAGATAGACAGGGATGGTTAGAGGTGATGCTCTTGATGCTGAAAGCAACGGGAGGTCTCTTACTTTTGTGTTCTTCTCTCGCAATAGTAAGCTCAAATAATTAAAGTGGTTGGAGAATCAAGATCACACAAAACCTCGAGGGAGACAAGCTCATCTTCTCAAAGATCAGACACATCATGTTGATAGGCATCAAGAAAAAAACACCCGATTCAACTGACTAAAGGAACACAGTGGAGCAGGTAAATTAGAGCAGCCTCCCTGCATCATCCCTTCACCTCATCTTAGTAACTGACAACACTCTGACATTCACAGACACTTCTGAAATGACACCAGAGGCTTCTTCGATAAGGTTAGTTTATCAAATAAGTCAGGCTTTCTCTCTTAGGCTGACCTATTTTCCACTCGTTGCAGAGCCATAAAGCAAACTAGATTAATTATCAGACTAAGTCACGGTTGTTGTTTAACCCTTTTATGTCCTCACCCAGACAAAAAAACTTTGAAGAAACTATTTATTTGCATCATTATGTTTTTAGGGGGCATTTATTAATTTAATATCTTAAATACCCTGTTTGACCATAAAATGACTAATCTAACTGTGAAGCACAATAAAATGAAGACTTAGGGAATTATTCCAACGTTCTATTTTAATTGGATCAGCTCAAACTTTTGGTAAAATA
>VRLP01004224.1:0-40000 GCA_009660295.1 Lophius piscatorius | reverse complement strand
AAGGAGGCTTAAAATATACCAATTATAGATTTCCAGTGTTAAGTTATGCTCGGGGATTGAATTGATCATTTTGAAGAAAGCCAGTATAACTCATTAAGAAGTGATACCTTTGAAATTTTCCATTTAAAATATGTATTAAAATAATTCAACTTAAAAAAAGCAATAAATCATTAAATTAAATGTATTCGTACCTCTAGCAGCAATGAACACTGAATGTTTATTTTTGCAGCCCCTCCTCTTGAGGACAGTAGGAATTTATTTTTGAGGAAAACTTGTCTCTAATACTGGACAGTTTCAAATTAGAAAGAAGCAAAACACCATTAACACCACTTGCTTTCTATTGTTAAAACAAAACATAAAAAAGAATGAATCCTTTATTAGTCACATAGAGTCATACACAGTACAACATAGTGAAATTAATTCTCTGCATTTGACCCATCCCTGAGGGAGCAGTGGGCAGCCCCTCGTGGAGCGCCCGGGGAGCTAAGGATTCAGGGTCTTGCTCAAGGACCCTACGACAAGTAGACCCTGGTGGGATTTGAACCGGCTACCTTCCGATCTTCTGATTGGGAGACGGCCGCTCTACCCACTGAGCCACAGCCGCCCAACTTAACCAAATTAAGGAGAACAGTTAGCTTAAATTCTAACAGCTTAAACATCGGCATGGCTGAATTAGCTCATGAAAAGCTTTTAGTGATGAGTGTTGATAATTATTAGCTGTTGTGAATAAAACAAGCTCAATTTAACCCAATTGTCCTTCTTACTTATTGTATGTTATTCTGTGTGTCTGTTAATTTGTTGTTTGTTGTTCAAACATTGATCCTAATGGTTGATGACCCATGCCACCTTCAATCCCCTTATTCTTATGCTCCTCTAGTTGCTGGCTTTTGACCCTTTGTATTTTATTCATCACAATTGGGTTGTTCTTTTTTCACCTCTGTTGTAAATCTCCATATCTTCTTCATCGTAAGGCTGTTCCCTTTGGAGGATGCCACAGCGGATCCACTGTTTCTATCTTGCCTTCTCCTCTGCATTTTCATCTGTCAACACCCAGAAACCTCCTCTTTGGTCTATCCCCTTTTCCTCCTGCCTGACAGAGCATCCTTCTACCAATAGATACACTATCCCTCATTTCCACGTGTCCAAAAAATCTCAATTTGTCCCCATGACGTCTAACCTGGGCTGTTCCCCTTTCTAATGCTGTCTATCCTCATCACCCCCAAAGAATATCTGAGCATTTTGGACTCTGCCAACTGCCTCAAGTCTATTGGTCAGAGCCATGGTCTCTAAACCATACAGCAGACCTGCTCTCACTACCATCTTTTACACGTTTTCCCTTGCTGTGACTGACCTTCATTCTTCTTGTTTCCAGCACATACCTCCACTTTTTCCGGGTTTTCTTCCATCTGCTCCCTACTTTCACTACATATCAAAATGTCATCCGTGAACATGATAGACCACGGAGTCTCCTGCAAGGTCTCATCTGTCAGCCTGTCCACCATAGCAAACAAGACGGGGCTCAGAGCTGATCCTTGGTGCAGTCCCACATACACCTTGATCGCATCCGTGACCCCTAGTGCACACCTCACCGCTGCCATGCTGCTCTCATACATATCCTGTACAACTAAAATACTTCTCTCTCACTCCAGACTTCCTCATGGAAAACCGCAATTCCTCCATCGGCGCACCTTCTCTATAGTAATCCATCAGCACTCTCAAAGCAAACATTGTATTAGTAGTGGTCCCTCTTGGCATTTTTCTGCTGCAATTCTTCATTTAGTGACCATAAATAACTGACCTCCCCTTTGTTACATTTCATTCAAAATGGGACCCAAACACAGACAACAAAGATACCATGGTAACAATACATGCATTGTTATTCTTCTACTGAGTTCACATGTCAGTGCTTGAAATGTTATGGCTGAGCAGTGTATATAACTAATCCCCCTATACGAGGGTGAACAGAATCCTAGAGATACAAAAGAAAGTAGGAGGTGCTTTTTGGACCACCATCAAGGAGGCAGTCGGTGCATTATTACCACTGACTGAGTAATAAGAAATAAAATAAACAAGTTTGAGACCCAATGCATTGAAAATAAACCCTTGTGATCCCTCTTGTGTTGACTACAGAATATCTGAAATATCTTGTAGTCTCCCGTGTTTGCTAGTTTTGCCAGTTTTGGTTCCAAGGAATATAGAAGATTCCACCTTGAGAATCATGTAATTGTTAAACATTGGAAGTACAGATGAACGTTGTCACTTTGCTTTGTTGTAAAGCTAATGATATGTGACTTGGCATGGATAAACCTTTTTCAGGAAACCAAGATATTGGGAATGGGTCGTTACCACAATTTGCAACCGAAGAGAAGCTGGTATCATACAAGATTGTGACCCTGATTACTCGATAGCACTCAATAGAGAAAGTAGAGAAACTTTTTATTTGCATTTTACATGCCCGTCTGCCTGAGATGTGAATTTTGTGAAAATGAACCTCAGCTGGAATAACAGTTTTTGGGACTATGGTGTCAGCATTTTCACAATAATTAAATTTGGCTAGTTCAAACAAAAATAAAAAAACAGTGATGTTTTCAAAAGATTACTCTCTGGGACCAAGTTAAAAAAATGTTAATTTGCGTTTATGAAAACGCAATTACTATTTACGCGACCAGGGTTTACCACTTTAAGTGAAAACTGTTTTCATGTGAACGGCCCTTTATGCTGGAGAAGATCCAAGTGTGGACAAGAGGCTATACACATGAACAATGCATGTATTAAGTCTGGAGAAAAGGAGAAGAAATCTGGGCAGGAAGTGATCTCTCGATCACACAGAGGACATGGAAATCAAAGTAAGTGCTGATAACAAATACATCAAAGCCTTGGGAGCCACCAAATTGTATTCTATCAGATCAGCTACGTGATGTTTTATAATAATAATAATAATAATAATACATATAATTTATAACGCACTTTACATTTGGATCAAATCTCAAAGTGCTACAAGTTAAAAGCAGATAAAATCATCAATAAAAAATGTTTTTTTTGGTCATATTGTTTGGACTTTTAAAAGTCTCAGTCGTCTGTGGAGCCCTCAGATAGTCCGGGAGGGCATGCCACCGATGAGGGGCTGCAGAACAGAAGGCCCGATCACCCATGGTGCTGAGGTTAGTCCGGGGAAGGAGGAGGCGGTATGAGTGGCAAGAATGGTGGGATCGTGTTGAGGTGAGTGGGGTGAGTAGTTCTTTCAGGTAGGGGGGTGCATTGCCATGGAGGCACTGGTTTTATAATCAATCCTGGCGGAGATGGGAAGCCAGTGAAGTGAATGAAGAACCGGGGTGATGTGTTCGTGTTTACGCACTCTCATCAGGATCCTTGCAGCACTGTTTGAACACACTGAAGTCTTTGAAGACTTTTATCAGGGATCCTGATGAGAAGTGCGTTACAGTAATCCAGTCTGTGGGAAACAAAGGCGTGGACCAGCTTTTCAGCATCACTCAAGGTGAGTGAGGAATGGAGTTTGGAAATATTTCTGAGATGGTGAAAAGAGATCTTGCAGATGTGTTTGATGTGGAGTTCAAACTTGAGTTGAGGGTTGAATCTTATGCCGAGGTTGTTGAAGGCATAAGAGATGAAGAGAGGGGAATGTCATGACCAGAGAAGGTAATACTGGTTATGGAGGAAGAGTAGGTCTGATTTGGGGTGCCAATTAAAATGCTTTGGTTTTGGAGCTATTCAACTGGAGAAAGTTGTTTTTCATCCACACCTTTATCTCCTCCAGACAAGCGTGGAGATTTGACAGGGGACATGATGATGACGATGAGGAAGGAGAAGCTGCAGAGGAACATGTGACAGTTTTTATGTAGATTTGCGTGTCATCAGCGTAGCAATGGAATGAGAGTCCATAATGACTGATAATATGGCCAAGGGGGAGGATGTTCAGTAAGAAGAGAATGGGGCCAAGGACTGATCCCTGGGGGACCCCATAGGTGCCGGTGTGTGTCCGGGACGTTGCACTTCCAAGGGAAATGTATTCTGTTCTGTCTGTGAAGTAAGATTGAAAACAGTTTAGGGCGGTGGCAGTGAGTCCAATGGTGTGATGTAGGCAGTGTAAGAGTATTCCATGGTCAACAGTGTCGAAGGCAGCAGACAAAGAAAGGAGGGAAGGTGAACCAGCATCTGCTGCCATCCGTAGGTCATTTGTGACTCTAAGCAGAGCTTTTTCTGTGCTTTGGTTGGAGCGGAAACCAGACTGAATGGTTTCAAAGAGGTTGTTGTATTTGAGGTGATCATGGAGGTGGGCAGCAACTACTTTTTCCAGTACTTTGGAGAGGATTGGGAGTTTGGAAATGGGCCTGTAATTTGCAAAAACTTCTGGATCGAGAGGGGGTTTCTCGAGGAGTGGTCTGATTATGGCGGCTTTTAGGGCAGATGGAACAAAGCCAGCCTGGAGGGATTGGTTTATTACAGCAGGGATCAGGCGACTGATGGAAGACATGTTAGTTTTCACTGGGGCTGGGGGTCGAGGGCACAGGTGGATGGTTTCATAGTCCTAATGATAACCTCAACCTTCTGCTGTGAGATTTCTGGTGAGCACTTTAGAGGATGGGAGATCTCAAACTGTGAGTAAGCAGACTGGATAGGTAGAGTGGAGGGACCAGAATACACGGAACGTATTTATTCAATTTTCTATTTGAAGAAAGCCATGCAATTATTACAGTGCTCTTCTGTCATTTCTGTAAGTGGGGGAGTTGTTGTTTTAGAAGATGATTGATAGTTTCAAGAATTTCCAGGAGTGGTTTTGATAATGTTCGTGTAGAACAGTGACCGTGCCTATCTAAGGGACTTTGAGTAGGCCTTTTGGCATTCCCGAAACGCTAGATTGTGGACAGTGAGACCTGAAGCCTTGTAATAACGCTCGAGGGCACGCCCAGCTGCCTTGATTTTCCTTAGCTCACTGGTGAACCAGTGGGCTGGGGGGAGAAGGTGACTGTTCTAGTTTTTACAGGGGCGTGACGATCCATGATGCTGCTCAGGGACTTGTTATAGAAATCCACTGAGTCATTGGCTGATACAAAGTTTGCAGAATGAAGTTGCTGGAGGTCAACTGTCATGGTTTCCTGAAGTAGATTTGACGTTTGGGCTTTGTGAGGGGGACAGAAGTGACAATTCCGTGGAGAAGGCCTTGTGGTCAGACACATCCAGATCGTACACAAGAAGCTGAGAGGAGAGTCAGTGATGGCAAGATCCAGAGTGTGCCCCATGGTGTGGGTGAGGACATCGACAAGTTGCCTGAGATTTAAACAATCCAGTAGGGTGGTCGGTAGATAAGAAGCATGGTCATGGAGAAAGAGGGCTTACAATACGTGTCTTATACATGACCGTGCGCACGTCAGACCAAAAGGACGGATTGGAGTTATTGGAGCGTAATAACAAACTTAGAACCAAAACTTCTGTTAACGTAACGGGGCTAGCGGAGGAGTCCAAGTTGTTTAATAACTGATACGCACAACGGAGTGTTGTAGTTGTTGAATTTCATCAGTTGGGCGGTGGAATAATTTATCATCATGCCAGTCTTGAAGACTAGCCCGTTATTAGCCGTTAGCCATGGACAAAATGCAGAGAGGACCCTATTAGCCATTATTTTCATGGACGTGATGCCAAGAAAAAAGCTATCAAGCACAGAAAGTGATCAACAGCGGCTTTTTGTGAGTATGTACCAGTGGCACTGATGAACAAGACGGATGAACAAACTGACATCAACGATGAACAAACAGAAACTTACATAAACGATGAAACAAACAGATACGGAAGTCTCCGGATGATGGTACACTTGCAGCAACAGGTAGGTAGACCGTCACCAGACTCTGTAGAATCCGTACAAATACAAATGTAAATACAAATACAAATACGGATAGAAATCCGAAAGGTTTGCCAGTTAGCAAAAATAAAAGTATTTGTACTTGTTGGTTTATAATTTTGCAGGCTGTGGAACTCTGATGGCGAAGCGGTGAAAAGGCAACACCAGCGTCTTCTTCCTCCAGCGTCCAGACTGGAGGGAGAGGACGGTTTTATGTAGGTATGGAACTAATATTACATCGTCCAGCAGGGACAGGACACTAGCTAGAAGTCCTCTTGGGAGGGTGGTAGGTATCTTGTCACCACTGCTGACCTGAAGGTAGTTGGGTATCTAAGGATCAAAATTAATCCTAGGACCCTCCTGATGATCTTTTCACTAGTCCAAGGCTACTTCCATTATTAAATTGTTGTAAAGAAGCCGATGTATTCACACCTATCAGAGGCAGGACTTACTCATATCCATATCTTGTTGCACAACCAATTCCAACACAGACACTGCTCCACTCTCTCTATCGCTAACACACACATTCTTCAAAATCCTCGTATTAATTCATGCAGCTCGCCAAACCAAATGCACAACCGGCTACTACAGAACAGATGATAAAATTAATTCCTAAACTCAAACAAGAGAAATTTTCATTTTTCTGTTCACATATCTGCCGTAGGCTAAATGCATTAAATAAATATTAAGTCTTAGACGCTCGTATTGCTTGACAAACACAAATATCGTCAATACTTCCTTATTGTTATGAAGTACGTTTAAAATTCAAGCGATGTTCATTTTTCAATGTGTAACCATCTCAAGTACTTAGTTTATGGTTAGAAACATTAGCAATAAAACAATGTGCTGATTGAACATTTAAGGTTACGAAATCCGTGTATAGGTATATTTCTTATTGATAAATGTGTGCCATTTGACAGAACATGTTTATAACATGACCAAGTGACAGCATCTATATGCTAAAGAGGAAGGAACCAATGATGGAGCCTTGTGTGACACCATACAGTCAAGGGTGCCACGGAGGAGAAGCCTTTAACCATGGCTATTAAAATAGTTTTATATAATAAGTACGATTTTTTTTTGGAATATTAAGGACTGTGAGAACTTATTAAATAGATCTGTGTAATTTTCTAGAACTAAAAAAAGTCAGAAATCACTAATTTCTCAAAATATTGAGCTAATCTAAATAAATTTGACTTTTTTTCCATGAAAAACCAAATTTCTTCATGAATTTTTTTTTTTTATTTTAAACTTTTTTTTTCTCTTTCAAAAATGCTCAACAAAATCCTTTGTCATATAGTGGTAAATTTATAATGTGTAAGATATTAAAGTGATAAATGTCAATAAAATATGCAAAGAAATCAGTTTCCAGTATTTTTTTTTCTTGCTCTGGACATTGAACGATATTTTTCTTTCTTTATCACGCTCTTATTTTTTTTAAGGAAGATCCAAGAAACAACCTGATTACAAAATCTGAACCATGACGGCTGTGATCCATTACATCTCTAGTCCATACAGAGCAGTTATCAAACAGCAGCATGCCATGTTTTGACTAGAGAGGTTGAATAGGTCATATGTTATTGAAGGGTATCTGCCCTAAGCATTGGCAGGTATATCCTTCCTTAGTGTATGAATACGGGTGGTGTTTGATGACCCTGCTGGGATTGATGAAGTTGATTGATCTAGGAGGACTGGGTGAAGTTAGGGAGGTGAAGGGTGCATGTAACGGCAGCATGAAGGATCTGGATATTCAAAAAGACAGCAGCAATTTGATAAGCTAATAATGAAACTTTGCTAGAGCTTCATTCTTAATACCACCACTCAGCAATGGCGGCACAGAAGTGGGAATCATGGTAAATATGACACCATTAGTGATTGACTCAGTCTACCTCCTGAGCACGTTTATTGTCAGAATCAGGTATTAATCCCAGTATGTGTTTGCACAAGAAAAAAAATGCTTTATTCAAATAGCTGAAAGGAAGCTTCCCCAAAACAAATTTTTTTTTGTGTGTTTTTAACATGTGACCTTAGAATAAAAGAGAATATACATTAAGGTTTCCTCTTTCTTCTTGAAAATTCTGTCATATTTCAGCCTCCGCATACATCATTTCCCTCTTTCCCACCAGGGCTTTGTACGTTTTCTCTGCCGTAATGCATTCTGTTTGAGCTACCTTATTATTTTTTTTTCTTTCGGCCCATTTCTCACTGTTGTCGGCTGTTTAACAAGTCTTGTTTTGTAAGCTCAAAAACTTGATTTTGAGTATTTAGCAATGCTAATGTATTAGATAAACTTTTTTTTCTTGGCTTTAACACCAAACTAAACACACAGACAAAAAAATAAATGTAACTGCTTCAGCTGTTTGTGTCCCCAGAGTCCTACCTTTAGCTGAGGGAAAATGAATAAATCATCCAGCTGAAGGCTTCAAAGACTGCGTGGGGCTGTAATGAAATAATGAAGCAATGTTCACATGAAACATCCCTGGTTCACTTATGTTGCCCACATGGCATCGACATCAAATATCTGCTTTGCCCCGGTCGCGCTATTTGATCTGTCTCAGATGCATGCTCATAGAAACACATTCGCTGATGTGCACACTCATACACATACACATACACCCACATTCAGTCAGAGAGCTGACAGGACAATCAGTAGTCAATTATATAGCAAAGAAAGAAAGTGAAAGACGTTACGTCATGATTTGCCGCCAAAGGATAAGTGGGTAGGTGGCCACGCTTCGACGCTGGTCATCTCCGATGATTACAGACGTTTGGTCTGCCAGCCCTTGTTTTTCCTGAAAACTGGCAGTTCATTCATTACTGTTAAATATGCTCTTAAGCTGGTCTTGAGTAAAGCTTTATGCAAGCTGTAAGATTGATCCGTTCCGGAAAAGGAAAACCTTCAGAGTCAAATTAAAATCATCGCCACTGCATCCGCCCACCACAGATCATGTTAATGCGATATCATGTTAATGGGATAATGTAGAGTATTTCGTATTTAATCATCAAATTTTATAGCCACATAGACTTTAGTGGAAGAACTGTAATGATTTGGGAAAGGTCAGTTGCATATTCCTGACATATTTCCTCCAAAGGTTTTCCGGCCATAATTCCTCATATGTTGGACAGATTTACTCCAACGTTTGTGCATATGGATCGACTTGAGGAGATTTACCATGTATATATCATATTTTACACTAATAGTCCCTATTTGACTAGCTTTTTTTATACTCACTTAGGAACTTTAAATATTTTTTTATGGACAAAACTTCACATTTAATTTGGAGGAGTTTGATTAGCGTGATTGCTTGTAGAGTGCAATGCAATGGGACAACCGCATAGCAGCCTAGTTTTGTTCTGCCGTGTATTCTTCTGGTGGATAGTCAAAATGACAATAAAGTTAATCTTGAATCTTGGAAATTGCACTCAAATAGTTTCACAGGATGATGAAACTGAAGCATGTAGTCTGAAACAGTGTAACCAGATGGAAGATGTTGAAATATTCTGCCATTGGCCTGATTTTATTGTATTTTAAAGAATATTATGATACTCATCCAATATGGGTGGGGATTCATTTCAGAGATAAGCACAGTCTGTCAGAAATGCACGACTCAGGAGGAAGGAAAATAGTGTCCGAAAAAAAAGGATTTACAGAAAAGCGAAATCAAGGTCAGAAACAGGCTCTGATAATACAAAATCTGATAATACATTATACAAACTCACAAAAAACTCGCTGGCATGGAAAGGATGAGGTGGAGGGACATCACAAACTGGCACTGATGTGATAGGAAAGACGGACTGTATACATTCTGGGCTCAGATAAATGAGACACTGCTGGAGACAAGTGGGACAATATCTGACGCGGAACCAAAAGAGAGTTGGGGAACCCAATGAGATTTAGATGTGACACAATCTCCTTTCATAACATATTAACTAAAGTCTGATTGTTTTTCATATTTTAACACAATTCAGCCATAAAAGAAGTGTCATACATTATTTTCGGTAATTTTTTGACACAAATACAATAGTTATGATACATTTGGCAACACTGGTCTGGGGACTCTTGGATCTTTAAAATATACATTTTTAGTTATTATTCATAAAAACTTCCCATTTAAATGGTACTTAGCTGAATGTGAATTATGTTAATGTTATCTGTTCGTATCCATTATTTATTAAAATCTGAGGTTCATATGATAAATGTTAGCATTAGTCACCCACCCCACATGGAAATCAATAGCCAGAATAAGATTTTCTAACATATTAAGTTTTCCTTTGCGTTGCAAGCTTATTAAAGTTCCCGCAGCAAACTTGACTATCTACACAGGCGTATGGTTTTCTTCGGTGGTGTTGATGCGAAAAAGCTACATCCCCATTTACTGTTCTGGCATCCATACTGCTGCGTTTTATATTTGTTTTTGTTGATCTGTGTAACCAAGGATGGTTTTGGTAAAGTTGTTAAATAAAGGTTTTGGTTTTCTTTCAAATGCAAAGAACAAACTAACATTTTTAGACATTGTTATTCGAGACTTCATGGAAACAAGGTCTAAAATACGCAAGAACTGATCTGCAAGACAAACCCTTACACTTGTCTGTGGTCATGAGCTTTGGCTGGTGACTGAAAAATGAGATTGCAGATACAAGACACTAAAATTAGACTGTTTTGTAGCTGGCTTGGCTCAGGCTTTGAGATAAGGTGAGAAGCATGAACATCCGGGGGGAATGTTCATGGCTCAAAAAGAGCCAGTTGCGACCAACTAATGTGAATTGCCATTGTGCAGAAAAGTAGACAAATGGTTCTCTCTGCAATCCAAAGTCAAATGTGAAATGTAAAAATCAATACAGAATCCCAGTGAATGTAGGGTTCAACAGCTGAAGAATAAATGTTATCACTGAAGGCATTTCAGATGCAGCAGTTCAACAAGGATGTAATGATAACCCTACAGGCACTTAAATACACTTGGACACCATTGACCTTGTGGCGAGCTGGAAAATGCAAGTTTTTAGCTGGATGATTTTAAAAGGCCAGCGGTTCAGGAGAGCTCATCTCTCTTCACCGGACCAAAGTTTAACCTGTAGTTGCCTAAAAAACCTAGAGACAACTGACTTTTCACTCATCCCACACATAAACCTGTGATCAGCAAACAGATGGAATCCTTTGGAAGTGGAAGAATTCTTGAAAAGTTAACTAAGCCAAAGATACAACTAGAAACCACTCAAGGAGCGTAGACAATGACGCAGTCATGAAGTAGTTTCCAAAACAAAATCCTAGAGCAAATGTTCTACCAGCAATTTGTATTTGCAGACAAGTTTCTGAAGGGCTCACAAGTTTTTTTTGCAATACGTGTATTCAATTTTTTTCTATCACTCTGAGGTGATCGTTAATTGTGTCATCCACTGCAGAAAGGTTATGATTGGTCAGATATCAAATTAATCGGCATACTGTGAAAACAGATAATTCATTTAACTTAAATAAATATTCGAAACTGTTTTAAACTGATGTTTAAAAGAAAAGTTAGGGTTGAGTGACTTTAACTTAATTTTGTAAGTTAATAAAGAATATTTCTGTAAGTGACATTAACTTAATATTTCAAGTAAGATAAACCTTCCGTTTTAAATGGAAGTCCAACTTGCTATTTTCTGGTTTGCAGTAAATGTTTTCAAAAGTGACTAAACTATGGTTAAAATAAATATATTAATTACCTTTAACATAAAGTGTGTAATGTCTAGATAACAGATTTTTCACATTATGTTAAACTTTTTAAATTTGAAAAAAAATTGACAGACCAAAACTTATTTTCAACTCAAAATAGCATGATAGTGTTTAAATGCATTTATTTCAACCAATGACAAAAGAAAATTCAAATCTAAAAATATCAAAATTGATATTATTAGGTCATTCATTAAATGACCTAATAATATCAGTCTATACTCCAGAAAATAAAAATACGTTGACACAGATCATTTAAATGTAGGTTACTCGTTTATTCAACTAGGCTTCTGCTGTCGTCCCCTAACCGCAAGGTAAGGATATCACTGACCATGGAGGAAGACCGGAAGACCAAGGGTGAAGGTCCCTAACCATGGAGGAAGATCACCGGAAAAAGTCTTTGACCAATGAGGAGGACCACTGAAGAAGGCCTCTGACCATAGAGGAAGACCACTGGTGCACAAAAGTGTCCATGTACATCTGTCTGATTTACCTGATGTTAACACAGTCTGGTCGAGCTTGTAAAGTCTGTGCATAAAACCTGAATATTGAGCTGACCAACGAAGATCAAATCGATCCTTGACCTGTTCAGATGTTGACCGATCGGATGACAAAGTGAAGACAAACACGGGGGCGAGTAGACCCGTGATGTCACTTTTGCTCGGAGGAAAAACAATAAGGAGAAGAGACTTGTTCTCTATGTGTGAAACACATAGCGCCGCCATAGCCATTATTGATCCGCCTCCTCAGTGATGATAACATGAATAAATGGACAGAGTCAAACTTTTAGTGTTGCCAATTTTCAAATCAAGTCACATCAATAATTTATGGTGCATTTGACCTGATGATGGACGAATACAGGAGACAAAAACATGGTAGAGTCTGAACCCGGCATGAGACCGTAAGAGAAGAACCACTAACGCTCCTCTGTTGTAGACAGCTGGCTCTGCTATGACCATGACCAAACTGCTGTCGTACACCAATTTTCTGCTGGAGAACAGCAGCTAAAATCTGCCCTTTAATTAATTGACTATCTATAGTTTCTTTTTGAAGATGTGTGACTCATTACTGTGTGAGGGCACAGCAGTGTGAAATTGTCTCAGCAGCTAATCTGTGAACTTTATCGACTTTAAATCCATTGTGAGGAGACTCTGGGATTTGGGAAAACTGCAGCAACATATTAATGTCAAGCTGCTAAATTGCATTAATCATTATGGGATGCACTTATTTGCATTTTCGTGATTTGAATTGTAGGATATCAGTGGAGCTCTTGTGTCTGAGTTTCGAACCGATATCTTCTGAAACAACAAGAAGAAACTACAATGCAGGTATACAAAATGAGGCATAACATTATAACCAGCACAAAACGTCAAATCTTTCATTAATGTCACGGTCAAAGTGAAATCATAGGCAGTTGGACTTTCTTTCTAAAGCTGAAAATATTTGACTTCTCATCAAAGAGGCTCCTTCATCTTTAACTGACTGTCATAAGGTCCCACCACCCATAGAGGAGGTAAAAGACCTGATTCCTCGACCTTTCTAGTTGCCTTGAAATTGGAAAAAGAAATCTGCTAATGGGGTAAGAACATTTTGGTTAGCTAGAATGGAAGAAAAAAATAAAACAAGCACAAAGATGTAGCATCTGAAACACCATAATGGGCCTTACAACTAGAACAAATGCTCAGATCTTAACAAGTTGCACTATTTATAAGAAATTAAAGTAATTTAAGATTGATTTACGAAAAATTTGTATTTTTGGCCCTTGCACAAGATGATTTTGAGAATCTATATTTACATCCCCATTTTATAATTAGGAGAACAAATTTATTTTCTTATTCTTTAAAATAAGAAAAACATTTTTGTTCTTCACCTGGGACATTATGCAAACCATCCTTATTCCTTCCTACTGGTTGAAACAAGCTCAATATTCACCAAAACATCTTACAAAGAAAATGTATATTATATATATAAATTCTAAAAACACTTGACAGGATTATACTTCTTTTAGACAAATAGATATATATATTTGATCTATTTTTATCTTTTTTTCAAGTCTTGAAATTCCTTTTTCATTTAGTGCAGTTAAAGCCGACAAAGCCTTTTAGAGGATTGGTCGAACATTTTCCTGTGTCTTGTGATCCAACCTTTGAAGAATATTGATTATCTTATCACCATGGTTACCTGTCAGTGGATGGGGGTATATTAGAAAGCAAGTGAACATTTTGTTAGGAAGTTGATGAAATTATGAAGTATAAAGGTCAGTGAGTTGGACAAGGACCAAACTGTGATGGCTAGACAACTGGGTCAGAACATCTCCAGAGCGGTAGGATCTATTGGGTACTCTCCATCAATAACTACATCAAACAAATCACCGGATCTGCCTTTTCTACATGAAGAACATCACTCTCCTTAACTGGAACTCTGATCCACGTCTTCATTACATCACCCAGAGACTACTGCAACAACTTCCTTCATGGCACCACCTCATCAAAATACCTCTATAAACTAAGATTCAGAACTCTTCTACTCGCCTCCTTACCTAATCCCCCTTTGGTGACCAAATCACCCAGAACCTCTGCTGCTTCCCCGGCCCACAGTTTATTCAGATCAAACTCCTTCTCAGCCATATGGGCAACCATAACCAGGCACCCCTCCTACCTCACGGACCTCCTATACCCTCATACTCCATTCCGCTGCCTCCATTCCTTCCTCTTCTTGGTGGCTGCTCCATCCCTCCGGAACTCTTTAACTCATCAGAAACTACACTGACCCTTCAACATTCAAGTGGAGCTTGTTTGAGTAGCCTACATTAAAAAGCGCTGTCCAAATTAAATGTTTTATGATTATTTTTACATATACATACATACAAATAAAGTAAATGTAAAGCCAGGAGTGAAGTAGTTGTGAATCAAAGCTTGACGTTGAAAATTTTCAACTTAATCGAAGAATTTGGGTGACACTGGGACATGAAAGCCTTTCAGCGTTGTCAATTTCAAAATTTCACATGACAGAGGTGGGGAAATCATATCGTGAATGTTGTGTTGTGAAATCTGTCACAAGTCGACTGTATGAATACAAGTCGTGTTTAGTTTTGTCATGGTTACTAGAGTGAGCAACTGAGAATGATCAAAGGGTTTTTGATGTGTGTACAGAGAAAAGAGAAACAGAAGTTCACCCAATCCTGATGTTTATTGATCAAGATACATGAAGAGGGTAGAAAAATGTAATTTGCAAAAGAAAGTGAAAAATAATCCTGGAGCCTCCCCCTGACCCGGATCCACTGAGAACTTTTAATGGGTTGTGTTTTTTTTAAAACAAGCCCAATAATCAGATAACAAATAAATCATTTGAGTAATAAATAGTAATTACTAATAACAAGACAAACAAACCAACACTGATGAAAAAAACAAGGGTAAATGTTTACTTCTGGTTCTAATCCATCATTTATAAGTCTTTCTGCCCTTTACTTTAATAACTGCAAACTCTGTAGCCATGTGTGTACTTTTTAAAATAATAATTCTTTGACATGGATAAGCATTGTCCTACATTCATTCATGTATTCATTGCTTATATATGTCGTATTCCAGCTCACACAGAATGGAGAGAGCAAAAAAAGAGAGGGCAAACGTATAAAACAATATTTGGCCTCATTCTTTCAGACTGAAATGATAAAAAGCATCATCAATGTCCTACTTCTGAAGTTTAAACTGTAATGTTTACACACACACATCCACAAAACACACACATACACACTTACATACACAAACACAACATCTGTAGGCAGACTTGTGAAGATATCACATTTTTTGCATTTATTTCCAAATAACAGCTCATGGAACCAAAACCTTTAAACTAAACATAAGTAGGTAATAATGACCAATTATCTGTTTAAAGGACTACTCCATAGAAAGGCTACAGGCTAAATATTCCTTCTCCCTTCAGTCCCCTGTTATGCTATGTATAAAGAAGATAGGTCACATCTAAAGCCCATGTTTGATTTGAAGAACCAGAACCATGGTGGTGCAACACGACCCATGAAAGAGGGTCAAACCGGCTGTAGTTGAAAAAAGGTTGCAGCGGTTCAGTTAGATCTGCAGATCCAAAAGCAATACTAAAGCCCTGTCTACAGGGGACTAGCAGTACCTAGGGACCTGTGGTAATTTGTAATAATTGCGTAGGACGTCTGCGATATCAATCTTGTGGGACTCAGTTGGTAGAGCAGTCGTCCACTTATCTGAAAGTCGGTGGTTCGATCCCCGACCACTGCAGTCCACATGTCGACCCCAAGTTGCTCCGAATGGCTGTTCCATTGGTGCGTGAATGATAGCATTAGTGGTTACCGCTCCGGCTGAGCAGGTGGCACTTTGCATGGCAGCCTCTATCATCACTGTTTATTTGAATGTGTGAATGCTGGCTCGCATTGTAAAGCGCTTTGAGGGGTGGCGCAGACTAGAAAAGCGCTATTTACGTACAGTTCACTGAGTTAATTTAATGCACCATACCTGTAATTTTTAAGGTAAAAGTTCAACTGCAAATTCATGTGATAATTCTAGTCCTTTGTTTGCAAAAAACGACAGTCAACACAAAGTTTTCGCTTCGGGCTTTACCTCAGATTCTCTGACAACCAAAGAAGGAAGTTACAAAAAAAATTTAACTTTCAGTTCAATAACAAATGCATGAAAATAAAATAAACCCCACTTTACTAATGGTACTGTGAGACTCAGTCAATTGTGTTGCAATTGTGTTGCTGGAACTGCCTTTTAAGTCAGCCGGACCCGAACTCCGTCAATAAAGAGAAATGGTCGCATTGTGAGGTTGTGATTGGATAACTGGATGGATGTGGGTTTGAACTGTGAGAAACATGAATGGCTCTCTTACAGGTGGTGACGTGATGTGATTCTGGCTGGCAGCACCATGTAGAATGTTCGAACATTAGGAGATTTTGTGTGTTAGGGGGGGAAAGTTTTTAGTAGAATTTTTATTTATTAATACTATTTTTGAAGTTTTATACCCCTAAGCATTTTGTGCCCAGTCAATGTTACGCCATAGATCACATGAGGTTCTTAGGTATTACTAGTCCCCTGCTTCTAGGGCATAAGACATAGAAACATTTCAGTAACTTTGGTGAGATGGTTCGGAGAAGAGGCTGGAATGGCTCTAGAGCAGCAGAGCAGGCTGGGCACAGACTGCTGTGTGAGGCAGTAGACCAAGAAGGGAGACAGCCATGAACCGGAGGCACAGGCAGGATGATCTTACCCCTCATGTCCCACGAGAGACATTTTGTCTTTCACTTCTGATTTTAATCCTAATTTTGGCTTTGCAATGCCTTGACTTTGGATATGTATTTTGGGGATTTGTCCTCATAGCCTGTTCAGTCCTATTGTTTGACTTAAATGTTTGGTGATATTGCCAACACAGAAAAAAAAGTGCATTCCGTGTTTTTTTGGCTTTCATTCCTTCATTCGTTCATTTGTGTATTCATCAATTCATTCATTCCTTCATTCATTTCACTCAGCTCGAAAATTGATACACTGAAAACATATTGCTGATTGCTGTATAGTAAAAAAATATATATTTGATAAAACTTGAATAAAGTGTGTTTTCAAAATGTGCGTGAGTGTATGTGTGTGTTTGTAAGAGTGTATGTGAAGCTATTAGATGATCCAGATCTGAATTCTACTATACAGCAGTTATTTATTCATTGTGAAAAGGTTGAAATCCCAAAAATAATTAAATATTTGATAGTTATTATCACGGTTAATGTTGGTCGAATGCATTAAATCGTAAAATGATAAAATAATGTAAATATGTGATATTTGATGGCAGTTTCAGGTTCCTAACATCCTTGAAGAGCATGTGAGTATAGCCTGAGTAAGACATTTGAAAGAAACTGAGAAACAGAAACAGGAAGTGGTTGGGTTGATAACTGAGACAACCACAGTAACAACAAATCAAACAGACTCCCTGATAGTCAGGAGTCAGAGCCGGAAGCAGCAGACTTGAAAATGTTCATAAGTTCTCTGGGAGTGAGGAAGATGGACAGGATTGGAAAGGAGAACATCAGAGGGACTGACAGCCAAGTAAGATGTCTAGGAGACAAAACCAGATAGGCCAGCTTGAGATTGTTTGGACCCGTGAAGAGTTGGGATAGTGGATCTTAGGAAAGATGGTGGAGGTTTCCGCTTGTAGTGAGAGGACATGCAGTTGGTTGTTGTGACAGAGATAGATGGAGAGGACAGGACAAGATGGAAACAGATTATGGCATTCTTCATTGGGTGGGGTAAATGATGATTCGGGTTTTATCAAACAGGTTTTAAAAGAACCTCGGGTGAAATATGTCGAGTAGAACGTGTCATCTGTCGTGGGTGAATGTTGTGTCACTTTTCTAAGAAAGCCTCACAATCATCCGCTGAAGTATGCTTGGATGATCTGCAGAATCATCAAGAGGTTTATCCTACCTAATATAGTCATATCAATCTCCATATATACTCCATACCACACACCTCGGCGGGTCTGTCTTCTCGAGGCCTGTAAATCCATTTGACCTCCAACTGCCACTCAGCTTTCGAGCCAGAGCAGACGAATATTCTTGAAAATCTTTTATCGTATATTCTCAGCAAATAAACTGGCAGTTGTGAAGCACACTGCCTAATCCTCTCTGCCTCCACTTGAAAGTTTGAATATGGCATAATTTTTATGATCGTGTCGGTGTGTGGGTGTGTGTGACATGACAGACGAGTCTGCGAATAGGCCACTGTATCTGTGGGATCATATATGAGCCATAAAGCCCAGCTAATACTTAAATCCTGAAGATATAACCTACTCTGCTGCGCCGCTGGGAAAGAGCCCGATACTGTAGCTGCTCATATTTATCTTTACATAGATATAGTATACTGGAACCCACTCTTTGTCATTGCCACATTTGAGACCAAATGCGTCAATACGGAAAAGAGGAAATGGCTTTTCCTGATGTTCAGTTAATTGCCCTGCAGGTTTGCATAAAATTACCCTCAGCCAAGGAAATGGATTTCATGCTGGGAATTATGGTATATAGCTGTTGAGTATGAGGTTATATGCGCCCCACAGTAAGTGAACATTGAGAAAAAAAAAGAAAAATGAATGCCTAAGAATCGGAGTGACTTCGATGAGGACCACATTGTGATGGATATATGAGTGAGTCAGACAATGTTTGTTGGGTGTACCTGATCTGAAGTCAGTTGGTAAGTGGTTTAAGAAAGGACATGTGTGAAAGCGCGAAAGGGGACTCACTCGCTCCGTCTCCCCTTAATGCACAAGGGGAGAAGGATTTAGTCTCAGATTAACCTGATCTAACCAATGGTTGTTTTAAGTTAAGCCTATCAGTTGTATTTTCATAACCTTTGTGTCTATGGATAGCTAAGACATGCAACAATGTATTTTCATTTGCATTGCACCTGTTACTATGTGTGAGTAATTTGTGGTTAAACATCGATAATATCAATACATCTATCCTCGCCTGATTCTTCTTAGCTAACAAATAAGATACAATATTATGTTCTTTATATAATTATCTACAGGATTCAACAAATTCCTCCTTGAGCAAGCACTTGGCGACAATGGCGAGAAAAAAACGCCCTTTAACGGGCAGAAACCTCGAGCAGGTCCAAGACTCAGGGTGGACGGCCTACTACCATGACCGGTCGGGTTTGGAAAAAAAAAAAAGTAGAGTGAGAAAGAGAGATATGGGTAAGGAGATATACAGACGGGGGAAAAACCAGCAAAGATATCAGCTATATTCCACTTTCTCCAACCGCTCCATGGTCAGGCCGCGGCAGCAACAGGGATCCCAGGTTGATAATAACATTAATATTAATCTAACATATAGCGATAGTTTATGGGGAAATACTATACAATAATATTAATAATGATAACAACAATAATCATCATTATGAGCATCTTGTGATCAGTGGACATCGAGCAGGTCCACAGCAGCAGATGCAATCACCAACCATGTGACCTTACAGGGCGAGAAAACACAAAGACTCCAGGGAAGAAGTCAAGTTTGTAACATGCATTAATCCATTACCATGCATTAATCCATTTAACATGTTTTAATCCAGTAACATGCATTTTATCCATTAAAATGCATTAATCCATTTAACATGCATTAAACCATTTAACATGCATTACTCCAGTAACATGCATTAAAGTAGAGGGATGTATAAAGAGGGACAGTAAGAGAGGAAGAGAGAAAAGCTCAGTGCATCATGGGAGATCCCCTAGCAGTCTAAACCTATAGCAGCATAGCTAAGAGCTAGCTTATGCCAGACTTAATTATAAACTTTATCATAAAGGAAAGTTTTAAGATTGGAAGATGGTTCCACAGTAGAGGAGCCTGATAGCTGAATGCTCTGGCTCCCATTCTACTTCTGGAGACTCTAGGGACTACAAGTAACCCTGCATGCTGGGAGCGCAGAGTTCTGATTGGACAATATGGAACTATGAGCTCCTTCAGATATGTTGGTGCCTGACCGTTAAGGGCTTTGTAAGTGAGCAGAAGGATTTTGAATTTGATTCTATATTTTACCGGGAGCCAATGAAGGGAAGCTAATACAATGAAGCATTAGTATTAATATCCTTACTGAGTTTAAAGTCCTAATTAAATGAAAAATAAATGTAAGTCAATGAGAAAAAGTTGTAATTTTAAAATAATAAAGTCTTAATTTTGGGAAAAAAAGTTTTAATTTTACAAGCATAAAGTCGTAATTTAATGGGAATAACGCCATCATTTTATGAGGATAAAGTGGTAATTTTAGGCTACTCATTGAATGGGAAAAATGGGACATGGAGCATCTTGTCAAGTGATATTGCGATTCCTTCCCTTTTAGCAGAACCCATAACTTTAATTAACATTGCTGCTTTTGGTCATGTTTTTATATAGTTATTATTTTATTTTTTATTGATGGTTTTATCTGCTTTTGATTTGTACCACTTTGAGATTTGATCCAAATGTAAAGTTTATTATAAATTAAATGTATTATTATTATTACTAATATAAGTTTGACAAATCAATAAATACAGTATTATTAAATATATTATATTTAATATACCGTAATTATATACAGTATTTATATTGTATACAAACACAACAGGTAAACAAATGATCATAAGTAATAGAAGTGTGTAAACGCTGTGTAAAAACAGAACATTGACAGACCTGGAGGAAATCATCTCTTTTGTGCAGCAGGATATAATTTAATGGTGGATTTAGTCGTCCCATAATGTGGATGGAGGCTTATGCCATGATCCTGAAGTACTCTGACTCCTTCATCAATATGATAATGTACACCGGAGGCTGTGTGTGTGGTTCTGTGTGTATGTGAAGCACAACACAAAATGACGGAAGCCCAGCATGCAAAATTTCCTTTTGTTAGCCTTAGAAATACAAAATTTGAACAACCTTCTGCGGTACAACTACATTTTCCTGACATGCCCAGGAAGGCATGTCAAGAAAAGATCAAATAAAAAATTACTTCACCTTGAGAACAAATTCAGATTCAGAGTTTTGCTCAAGGACCCTATGACATGTGGAGGGCAGCGACAGTCCTGGCTTCGAACCCCTGATCTACTGCTCTACTTCCTGAGCTACAGTTGTCTGATCCCACTGAAGAGTTACCGAAGCAGAAATATCTGAAAAAGTTAATGCTGGTTCTGATAGAGGTGTCAAAAATGTGGGAAATGTTGAAAATAAACAACCAAAGTTTGTGTATAACAAGAAATAATATAAAAATAATCCAACGATAAAGGATAGATACTCCAGTATTAAATCTATTGAATATCAGAATTTTAAATTACAAAAATAGTCTTTTGGGTGTTCTGTAAGAGCTGCCACATGTGCTGGTAAACAACACAGAAAACCAAAGTTATGGCAAAGCATCAGGACGTTGTGCGATGGTAATGTGAATGCACATTAAACCATTGATAGAAACATAAAGGACTTTGGACTGTTGACTGTCCACTGGGTTCAAACTGACTGATGACTGGTTACTTCCTGTCTCTGTCAAACCTGATACCTGAGCTGCTGCAACACAAGCATCTAGGCATCCTGCAATACTGTGAGGAATAGTAAAGCAGATGATCGGCTCTACTCACTTGGCCAATTAAAGACCCTACACACTGCTCTACACCCACAGCTGATAAGACTTCCCCTTCGACCTGTGTGGGCGTACACAGGCAGAACTTTCTACCAATATATGCCTTACTTCTCGGTTACTTTTGTTGCCTCTGCAGCTTTAAGCGCACAACGGTCATAAAAATAGACAGTATATATATATATTTTGAAAAAAGAAGGTACAGACTTTAGAGCTTAGTCCCTGGCAGGAAATAGATCACACGTGGCAGCCACTGGTCGAATAAAGTGCCTCCAGCATGGAGGTAAGGAGAGGAACATCACCGTACCTGTATGTTTCCAGGTGTTCTTCTAACCACTAGCCTGTCGTACTGAGCTGAGGTAACAATCAATGTTAATTCAATGTGTTGAGTGTTGAATTCCAACACACGGAGAACCTTTTTGTCGATTTAATCCTTTTTTTTGACCATGGAGGTGGCTGAACTTTCACCTCTGCTGTGTTTGTAGGGCGGTTTAACAGTGCTTGGATTAGCAGTATGCAAAACACAAAATAAACTTGAGTGCACATCAAAGTGCAAGAAAACAACACAAGGGAATACCGTAGAGCGAATACTGCAAGATAATTTCTCTGGATGTATACTACTGTGTATTATCTGCATTATCTTCAGAATATTATTACAGCACCATTGGTTGGTGAAAAATAAACCCTCCTTCTTATTCTTTTCCTGGTTATCTGCGGTGACCAGTGCAGACAAACCTGACTGCTAGCCTTAGACAGCAGGACCACTGGATGTGGTGGAAGCTTGTCTAACTCTGGCGCTGACCAGCACTCCTTCCCCATTTCTAATTATAATTTTTTTTGACCAGCCCGCGCCGGTCCGTTTGGTTTTTAGCTGGTACCACACTGGAAGTGGAAGAAGCTCTCTCATAAATGTGACTTTATCGGCACTACATACACTCAATGCTGCTACACAATTCAATGTGTAATTGTCTATTTAATGATCTCTGCATGCTTTGCAGTCTGAGGTCAACGACCCCTGAGTGACCTGAAGAGTCTGTCTGAGATCCTTTCATTATAATCATCTTTTATCCTGTGTGTCAAAAATGAAGTGTAGGATGTCACAAACTAAGCAAAAATAAATAGGAAATAATTATGTTTGGTCCCCTAAAGTCCACCAATATATCTTTGATTCTTGCCTTCAATTATCCACCCTACAGCCAGAATCCAAGGGGTCATATTTGACAGGTTCACTTTTGACAAACAATTAAGGTATGGTCCAGTTTTGATTCTATCAACTAAAGAGCATTTCTGGGATCAGGTATTTCTCCCTCCGCCTGATCTGCAGAAGGTTGTCAATGCTTTTATTTCATCTCGGCTGGATTATTGTAAGTCCTTGGATTCAGGGTTAAGGCTGAAAGCTGCAGCCCGTCTTCAGCTGGTACAAAACACTGCATCATTACCAGGAGACAAGACAACATCAGCCCTCTTTCAACCTCTCCTCTCTGTTCTGTCCGGTCTGTTTTAAAATTGATTCTAAAGGTGCAGTATGTAAAACTTAGTGGTATCTAACGCGGAACTTCCATATTGTAAGTTATATTACATATCCTAGAAATGTAATATAACAAGTGTCAAGATAATTACATCCAGTATCCTGTCAAGTAATGGGGTTCCTAGATAGTGAGAGATATTTAGAAATTATATAAGATAAGATCAACCTTTATTAGTCCCACATCGGGGAATATTTAGTTATTTATCCTGTAAATCTATAAGTCAAAGCTAACTTGGAAGATAAAAAATATTTGTATTTGTTCTACATTATGGCACATCAAAGTCAAAGACTGTAAGCATGAAGACCTGACTCATGAAACCATTCAAAGGTTAACTGGTGGGATTTGGATGGTTACGGACAGTTGCACACTGCTGGACTGATCATTCAAGAGGAGAGACAGTGCAGTGAGCATTCGGGACTTCATTTAACAATGAAAATAATGTATCAGGATAGAGAGGTTATCGGGTGTCCTTTAACATGACCAACATTAATGTGAGTCTTACATTTGTTCCATGCATCTCTTCATTTTTCCTTAAAACACACTCTAATTTTCTTTTATTTAATATTGGATATAACTATAACCTCTTCAGAAAGTAAAGTATGTTCAGTTTAAAGCTGGATTTGAAAGTTCCTCACTTCTGTTAGCAATACAGAGTAGAATGCGCTACTCTAACGACACACATAATAGCACTTCAATTAGAGCCATTAAAAGCTCCCTGAGAAAAGGACTTTTCAGTTGAATACCTGAAGGTCTGAGAGGTGAGTACGCCACCTCTCAGCTAATGGCTGAGATGCGGGGTATTCAACCTGGACAATTTGCCAGTTTTTCACAGAGCCAACACGAAACAAACAAATAAACAAAAAACAGGCAATGTATAATTCACCTATTTTGTCATTCAATATTAGATTTACCATTGTATCACACAATTGAAAATTGCACATTCAGAGAGAAAACTGCAAAAACAACTATTTTGAACCTAAGATGTCACAAAGACTAACACCATTGAATGTATTTTTTCATTTCTCTCATTCTAGTGTGATCATGAACGGCAGATTTAATGGGTTTCAACGAATGATGAATTAGTGATCTATTTTTAGGAGTTATGGTTGAAACAACAAAATTCTTCCCCAATATAAGCCATCTTTAAAAGTTTATTATTGCAGCAAAAATAAGACAGGATAAATCAAAAGTTAAAAGACAAAAATGTCAGTGAGGCAAAAGCGTTTGAAATTGTTACAAGGACAATTTTATTATCTGGGCAATAGAAATTACCCTATTTTGTCCTTATTAGAGGGTTGCCCCCAATTTTGATTAATTTTCTAACTAGTGGACATACGCTGTGAGTGAGAGTTCCACAGAAATTCCACCCGTACACTGTAAAAAGATTTTTACTGTGAAACACATATCCTCACCAAAGTTTAATCCCCTCTAGGAAGTGCGAAAACCTGCCTCTGGGTAAAATTTCATGCAAATCCATCCTGTAGTTTTCCCATAATCCTTTTCACAAAGAAAAAATACAAACAAACAACTAGATAAACGCACAGGAGTGCGTAACCTCCTTGGCGGAACTAAAAAGTCTAACCAGAAATAAATCAAACAAATCCAAAGTCAGTTTCATGGATCCAAACTTCTCTCAGCTATTTCCCTCATCCCTCTCTGTCAAAACCCAGCGTGAAAATCTGTTCTTTATTGTTGATAACAATATTAGATTAGCAGGTGAAGTCGGCTGTTCAATCACACGTCCTACAATTTAATACCTTGAAACTGTGAATCTTATCCACCAAAAATCTGGAAACTGTCCACTCACGCTTTGATCAAATCCCACGCAGTTTTCTCTCTTCCCATCTAATTCAACACTCCACAAAA
The DNA here is from genome assembly GCA_009660295.1 of Lophius piscatorius. Taxonomy (NCBI): domain Eukaryota; kingdom Metazoa; phylum Chordata; class Actinopteri; order Lophiiformes; family Lophiidae; genus Lophius; species Lophius piscatorius. The sequence goes on along the minus strand of VRLP01004224.1, from coordinate 14,914 downwards.
TACTGCAGTTTTTTGTGGTTCCTGCATGTTTAAAAGACTATTACCTTAAGTGATAATTTGACGGATTTACTGAGCACTTTACAGCCTGATGCCCCCTGTGAGCCTTCAATAGAGCCCTGTTACGAATAAAAGCAGAGAGCGCACAGTGGGACTCATGACTGGAACAAATAACTGGAGAAAGGTTAGCTCTTTTGAATTCCTAAGAAATTAAAAAAAAAAAAATCTGGATAATCTTCTCCTGAATTCTCAATTTTAAAATATTGCTTTTGTTTGATTGAACACATACAATATGATTTGTATCATCATCAACATGTTATTATTACTACTATTTGCATTCTTTCTATTCTATCCTTTGAGACTACTGTTGTTATGAATTGGCGCTATATAAATAAAGACTCTCCCTCTCTCTCTCTCAGCCTTACAAGTTTAAGCAGTGAGTTGTCCACCCTGTTTTGGGATCTGCTCAAAGGCTGTTAAAAGACAATTTTTTTTTTCTTTCACTGTCTCTATGTTCTCTGTACCGTGAGAATTGTTGTCTGTATTTGTGAAATATCTGATTTTGCAAATAGGACTCCTAAGTAGCCTCTTCCGCCGATGTCAACAGACATTTGTTTGATTTGATTTGTATTTCACACTCAGAGTCCATAATCGCATTTCAGTGAAAATGAGGGGTTCTGAAAAGTCCAGTGACAAAGCGTGTGCTCACATACTCACCTCAGAATTTACGCCTCTCTGTCCCAGACTCTGATGCCTTTTCCGGAAAAAAAACTAAAAAAGTTTTACGAAAACACTTCTTTCCTTTATCATGAAGATTTGATCATATTGCCTGTGATTTTACCAACTTAGAGCGCACTAAAAAAAAATGACATTGCTGGATCCCCAACTCTTGTGTCCAGAGGCATTAGAGTAAACAAATGACATACATAAGCTGAGCAAATTTACTAAACAATGAATTGATAATCAATCTGGCAGGAAGACAAATGTATATACACAAAGGCTGTTTTTTTGGAAGTAAATGGGAAAAATGTTTTGCACTTCCCGTGTTTTAAGTTAACTTTCCACTGTTGTCCTTCATGCACATCCGGATAAAATAAATTACTCTGTCGCGTGTTGATGTGTGTGCCTCCATTCTTTCCATTTTTTTTCCAAATTAAATGCATATGAATCAACTTAAGTTGATTTATCTTGTCTTTTATTTTACTCACTAGGGGCAGCTTTTTTTTTTTTTCTTTTTTTTTTTTTTTTTTACAAAAAAATACATTTAGGGGGAGCTTTATCTCCAAAGGCTTTTGGGCCATCATTTCACAACCATATATCAGATTTATTTTGCATTGTAGTCAGTTCTTATTAATATTTTTCAATGTTTTATGTCTATACTTTCATGTTTTTGTTTCAACATTTTAATCAGTTTTGTAGTCTTTATTATTTACGGTTTTATTTTTTGTACGGCCTCCAGTGTTCTCTCAGTGAAAATTTGGAATATTTCTGATAGCATTTCCTATGTAGTTTCTGCTTTTACAGTTATTGAGGTCTAAAGATAGCTTTAGAACAGTTAAGCTCATTTAACTGTCAGAAAAAAAGGTTCATATGTCACCTCCGACTAAAAATGGACAATTTGAGTCCTGTTCGACCCTGGATATGTATTCATCGTTTATGAATACACATTCATAAACAATTTGTATTCATTGTTTATGTGATTGAGCTTGACAGCCGCTCTGGAGAAAGCCAACAACATCTCATCTTCCTCCTGCTCCTCTCCTCTCACCTGTTCCCCATCTCTCAACCACGGTCATCTAATCAACCACGGTCGGCTACTGAGCAGGTAGACCCACGCTCTTAGCCTGATAGCCACCTGAATGATCCCATAGAAGATGCTGTGCAGGAACAAGAGTATATGCTTTTTGAGGTTTACACAGAGCAGTTGGCCGATTTTAATAATTTATTGCCACATATTGTCATCATGTGCAGTCTATCCTGCTTGCTCCCATGCGTATCTGATGTCACTCTTGCCTGATGTAATAAAACTGTAAATATATCCAGCTAAAGAGTGGCCAGTTTCCAAGAAGTCTGTCAGTCGACACGGTAACTGCATGTAAACAAGGTTTCTCGTCAGCTCTCACGTCAAGCTGACGAGAAACAAAGAAAACAGCTCAGTGAGAGTGAAATAGGGACGGATTGCTGCATCGTGTGCCGAATATTAAAGATTTTGGATGCGGCACACATGACCCAAACTGCTCAAACTAATATTTTTGATTTTATTCTGACAACCTATAGTTGAACCGTGGGTATTTATAATGATTCGGGGGAATTCTGAGCATTTTCATGTTTTTAGAGTCCTGCCCATGCTAAAACAGATTAATAAAGATATAATGTATTATAATAATAATAGTAATAATAATAATAATCAACTAATAGATAATAAATAATAATAATTGGCTTTTCAGGTCTTTTATGAATGAGTTTCAACAAGATTAGCTTTGAAAAAATATGCTCTAAGGCAAATAAGATTCTATCGTGTTAAGATTTACACGGATATAAACTTGTATGCTTTGTAAAACTTTGTCAGTTTTCTCCACCATTCCCTAAATATGCCAAAAGATTACAGAGCAGAAGCAGCAGCAAGTCCACCAGAGCAGCAGCAGCAGGTCCGCCAGACTTGCAGCAGGTCCACCAGAGAAGAAGCAGATCCACTAGTAGATCCACAAAAGCAGCAGTAGATACCCGAGAACAGCAGACCTAGGTCCAAAGCTTACATGTAAGACAACATATTATGTTTTACGTCAACAGCTATTTTGTTCCAAATTTTGCAAAAATGCAGCAGCACAGAAGAACTGAGGAGCACCTGATGGGAGTTGGTTCTGCTGGTGAGAGATCACTCGAGGCTGTAAGGTTTTACACTGCGAACTGTAATGAGCAAAACTAGGAATCAGGAAGAGTTTCAGGTAGTTTATCGAAAAACTGCGGCTAAACTTCTGGAACTCCAAGATCAGGGCAAGAGGCAGTACTTAGACAGCAGGGAGGGCTGGATACTTAGAGAAAAGAAAGTTTATTAAACGTCTCAATCAACAAAACAAAATACAAAAAATACTGACTAGAGATCGTCCATGAGGTTGACAGATGGTACGCCGCCTCTTCCCACCAGACTCTGCTTCTTATATCTGATTTCTTCTTATATTCTTCTCCCTTGTGGTTAAATTTCCATGATGGAGGTTCAAATCACAGATATGACTTGAGCATTCTGACCCAACATTAAACGTTTACATATGATGAAGCACTTCTTTGAACTGGAGAAACTTTAACTCTGCTACTTGGAACATAACAGCGTCAGATCAGAATCGTCTGAATAAAGAATAACATGTCAGTCAAAGTTTGAGCTGTTATGACTTTGGGGGGCAGACAGATGAATTATTTTGACATCCTACTGTACATGAGCGGTAACCCAGGATCTGATAATCTGATAATCTGTGATGGATCAGGCCAGAACTCTGCAGACCCATCTGGGCCAGGTTAGAGGGCTTTGGCCCACTTTTAACTGCAAATGAGGTGAAAATTGAAACCCAGAGAGGGCATCAAGCTGGGGAGGGGAAGGTTATGTTATAGTCAGTGCATCTATATATACATATATATATACATATATATATATATATATATATATATATATATATATATACATATGCGTCATGGAGACACAGCTTTTCTGACTTACAGGACTCTGCCTGGGTGTGTATTTGTGGTGTGTGTGTGTGTCTGAGAGAGAGAGTGTGAAACACACAGCTTGAGGTAATGAAAGACATATGATAAAGGTGACGCAAGCCCTTTCTCTAATAATACAGTTTGTTCTTGACACCTACTGAGCTGACACACTGAACAGCCTGTTCTGAACAAACGGTCATTGTGTTGTTGTGTTTTGCGACTTTAATTAGAAAGTTAGCTCAACCAGCCACCATGAGCTAATATTAGTACATAGCAAATTCTGTCCTTTGGAATAAACTTTCTGGGAGTTCAGATCAACTCTTTTTGAGTGTACGTGTGAGTCTACCATGTACACTCTAGTACAGAGTTAAAGTAAGTCTTTTCTGGGAGTTGATATTTTGACACCTTTACATTACTCCCAAGGAGAGTAAGATAAACTCACATCTTGACTTAATTTCTATAATAACACTTCCACAGTGCTAATCGTCAATACTACTATAGTCAATTATATTATAAAGTACTTTTTTTGCTTAACACGCAATCAGCAATGTCTAATTTATGACAAAGACAAAAAAATTCAACGTTTTGATTAAATCAAATGCATTCCTTTTATTGCAGACAGTCACAGTGTCTAGTATTCCATGCTGTATGGATACTTGCAATAACTGTGATAAATTACATTTGAATAAATTATTTTTTAAAAACTGTTAAGGTTTTCACGTACAATATAATGTATGTAATCATTCATGTCAAAAAAATATTTATAGTGTTTCTGTCAGTGTCAGGATACAAATATCTCACATCTATACAACAAAATAAGCAAGACATTTTACACACATAACTTACTTAATCACCTTAGAATCATGAGAGTTCTGGAGAGACATCCTCTTCAATCTCTATATTCCTCTCATGGGTCACTTTTAGTGCTGAACTTTGTGGGATGAGAATCTTTTGATGAACTCAAGCATAAAAATCCAAACTTCATTAACAAAATTTTTCTGGTTGTGATGGTCGGTTAGCACTTTGAGATTTGATCCAAATGTAAAGTGCATTATAAATTAAATGTATTATTATTATTATTATTAAGAGGGTGTCCAGTTATTACTGTGACAATGACATGTTGTAGAGTTTGATGGCAGTGGGTAAAAAAGACTGAATGTGTTTTTGAGCAGAACAACGGGGAATCAATAGTTTGTCAGTGATTATGCTAATCTAGTCGGATCAACGGTTGGGAAATGAGGGGCAAATGCTTTTGGAGGTAAACCTCCCCTAGTGTCAGAAATATACAACTGACCTTCCTCAAAACAATCCAGTTTTTCCTCTTAGTAGGAATTTGAATTATTATATAGATAATGATTTAATATGTTGTAGTAATTGCTGTTGTGGCTTTTATATTTGTTCAAACCGTTTGGTCTTTTGTAGTTTGTAGACTTATTTACACTCACACTGAGAGAAGATCCAAAATCCCATAGAAACCATGAGGTGGGTACATGTTGTAAGAGTGTTCAGTTCTTTGTACCAAGCACTGGCTGACTATATCCAGAGAATTACTGCCCTTTAAAGTTACACAATTTTCATAATGATGTGTGTTCGACCATTAATCTCAAGTTGGGTCCTTATCATCCCACTGGCGTCAATTAAATCCAGAGGGAACTTTGATCAAGCAAAGATTGATAGTCAGAGACTGGAAACCAGACAAGTCTTCTCTTTGTGCTAGGTACGAGCTTGGATTCTAATAAAGACGGTATTTTGTACTGTCTGACACGGTAAATTTATCTTGACCATACTCGTACTTTGACCTTCTGAAAAAATCTCTTTCAGGGCTCCTTAGTTTTCTTTAACCACACAGTTTGTTGTAGAAATATTAATTTAATTGGTTTGTTTGTCCTTGATGGAGGCATTCTCTCCACTGAGTCCTGCTTTTATTGTTACTTTAAGACCTGAGACACTCATCAGGTCAATAAGCATAAACAAAGATATCTGAAAATGGCATATCACCCTGACATGTCCCAAAAATGTGTTCAATAAACTAGGCCTACACTGTTATCCCCAACAGTGAGGGTATATCCCCAAAAGAACCAATCCCCTGCTTTGTACAAGCAGGGGATTGGGTCTGACTGAACAACTCAAATTAAATGTGAAGTTATCTCTCTTAAACAGTGTATGCAAAAAAAATGTCCCCTAATAAGTAAAATATCGATTATCAGACTAAAATATGATATATGCAAGATACATCACCTCGAGCCAAATTTGGAATAAATTGGACCAAGGCTTTGGAAGTTAGGTCAGAAAAAAATCTTTCGTGAAAAAGCTCCCTTTAGTGACTAAAATTGAACTATCAGAAAAAAATATGGTACATGAAAGATACATCACCCCTTATGCAGCAAATATGTACTAAATCGGTTTAACAGTTAGGATGTTATGCCCGAAAAAATGAAAATCATATTTTTTAATCCAAAAAAAGATCATTCTGGCAAGTCAGATATGAACTATTTGAGTACACTACAAAAATATTTAAGATAGATCTTCTCAAGTTGATTCATGTAAACCAAATTTGGACTAGGTTAGACCAATTGTTGTGAAATGTTTGCCAAAAACCTTTGAAGATACAGCTCATGTATAGTATAGTATATAGTATAAATAGTATAGTATAGTGTGAGCGACGGTTTCTCAGTTGGTAGAGCGGTTTTCCACTTATCTGAAGGTCGGCCACTGCAGTCTACATGTCCAAGTGTCCTTGAGGAAGATACGGAACCCCAAGTTGCTCCCAATGGCTGTTCCATTGGTGTGTGAATGACGGCTTTATGCTTACTGCTTCTGATGAGCATGTGGCACCTTGCATGGCAGCCTTTATCATCACTGTATGAATGTTTGAATGAATGGGTGAATGCTGACTCGTGTTGTAAAAGTGCTTTGAGTAAGTCAAGCAGACTAGAAAAGCGCCATATAAGTACAGTCCATTTAGCATTTACAGTCAGAAATATACAACCAACCTTTTCCAAAACCAATCCAGTTATTCTTCGCACTAAGGTTTATGAAGGTATAAAATTTGAAAATGATCCGCGACATAGTTATTGAGCATTAACACGACCAATCTGCATCCCAAGCAGCAGATCTAAACATGATCCTAAGACCCTCCATTTCCTATAAATATGCATACTAGCGAGAGAGAGAAGCTCATGGGAAATCCACAAGGATTCTAAACTTATATTAGCATTGCTAAGAGGTAGCTTAGACTAGTATTTAGCTTTATCAAAAATGAAGTCTTTAGTCCTGCTGTTTAATATAGTGAGGGTGTCTGCACCCAAAACTCAGGCTGGGAGATGGTTCTACAGTAGAGGAGCCTGATAACTACATTCTGGTCTTGGAGATTCTGGTTACGACAAAAAACCAAGCATCCTGGGAGTGTAGTGCTCTGGTTGGATCATACATTTTGAGCCCATAGGCCTGCTTACAGCCTTCTGCTCATTGATTTTGATTCTTTGCTTGGACTTGATCAGCGTAGCTCTTATAGACAGGTCATGTCATATTGTGTGGTGTTGGCCTGCTCTCTCTAGTCACCAGCTGTCCTATAAGCTTGAAATTTAAGATTAATTTCCTGAACTGTAGTTTCACTGCCTACCTGCTCATAAGTCATACCCAGTTTTTATAATGGCTTGTAAAAAATATTGCTGTTGGATTTCTTTCATCTCCACATCCTCCGGTCCCCTGCTAATGACGAATATACATCATTTAATCCGGGCATAGAAACTCATTCAGTGGAGCTGTGAGGGGTAGGACAAACATAAATCCACTCATCTTTTCTGTATTTTTTAAACATAGCATCTCTCTGGGTGTTTCACTTCATGTGGACGGCTGCCAGCTGGTCCTACAGTCTCGCTGATGCATTGATGTGTCAACAGCATTATCTCCTTCATCAGTGTGGTTCAATGCTGCACCATCGATGCTCGGTGAGGAGATGGAAAGATTCCAGCCAGGCCCATTCAAATCTTGCCAAGTGCACTGACAGTTTAACATCAATGGGAATGATTCAGCAGAGTCCTTATTGGAAAAAAAAAGTGGTGTTCTCTTCCAACTTTGTCCCACATGGCATAAGACCAGCTCACCAGTCTTAAACTCTTTTTTTCTCCCTTTTTGATCGTTTTTTCATACCTGCCGTTTAGGATGTTTTCAGACCTAAGATGTCCCTGTCTTCGAAAGTGTTGAATTTGTCGGGTTATTTTATTCAGACACAAGTGAAACATTCAAGGCAGTTCAGCGGTCCAGTTTGACTAATCCTTGACATTGAGGGCATGGGTATAATACAATGAACCTGGCTTTGCAAATCCAAAATTCAGGAAATCTGTGAATCCAGTTACCAGTGGAAGAAAACTACTCTGTCCTGGGTGACATCATCATTTAGTCTTTCACCCAATTTTCCATAATTCATATTTAACCTGTGCTATAGAAACAAATCAGGCTCTATCTCCTTCCAATCTCCTCACCTGTCAAACCAAATTGGTGTTGACTGTTTAACCCCTGAAGCTTTCAGAAGCTTACATTCCCTCCGTCACTGAACACATCAAGTGTAGCCTTCACACTGGAACACAGCAAATTCTTCATGCGGTGCCTTAAGTCAATGCAAAGCTGTAAATGGAAGCTAATTAGCACTGGCTTAAGCGAGTGACACATATGGCACATATCAAATTATGTGAATGATGCTAATTATAACCACAAAAAGTAAGGGATCTTGTGGAATCTTTGCTGCTCCCATGTTCACGTCAACTACCGCAGATCCTTCGTGTGAACGCGATAACTCAAAATCTATATCATGGATAATTCTTTCATTTTATACTCACATACACTTTAGTATGAGGAAGAACTGGGATGATTTTGAGACAGTTCAGTTGTGAATTTCCAACACCAGTGGGAGCTTAATTTCCAAATGTTTATGGCCATAATATCTCACCGTTGGTCTGATTTAGTCCAAATTTGCTGCATTTGAATCAAATTGAGGAGATCTGTCTTGTGAACTTTGTGTTTTATTTCAATAATTCATATTTTATTTTTTACAACTTAAAAAGTTTTTGGACATAACCTCCTACTGATCTGGATAGAGGAAGTATAAATTCTGTGTAGATAACTCTACAGAACATAACTATATTATGGATAATTTTTCAAATTTCATACCTATATAGACGTTACGGCAGGGATAGCTTTTGGGAGAGATCGGTTGTATATTTCTGACGCAGGAGAGGCTTTATCACTAAAAGTCAAAGGCCACAATTTTTAAGCCTTGCTTCGATAAATTTGGTACATATGAATTGACACAAGGAGATCTATCTTATTTATATAATATTTTACAATTTCTCAACCATTCATCAGATTTAGTCCAAATTTGATGCATATGAATCCGCTCAACAAGATCTATCTTGTATATATCATATTATCTCAATAAGATCATAATTCACTGCAATGGGGGAGGTTTTTTATGAAAGAAACGTTGGATTTCAATCAAGGGATTGCTTTTACAAAGCAAGGGTTTGGGGACTTTTCGTGGCTGTACTCTGGCCCTTGGGGATGACAGCATAGGCCAGGTTTCACATTATTCAGTAATTCGGGCAATTTTGGAAATTACAAGAATTTGCATCTAGATTGCTAGATAAGTTCAAGATCACTAGTCATACAAAGAAACAATTGTCTCTACTTTGATAGACTACTTTGGTCGTGAAATACGTTGGTGTGAAATAAAGAGAGGAAAGCATGAAAATCACCAAGGTCTTTCAATTGAGTTTCAAACCAGAATTTGATTGCCACCTAAAATTCTCAATGCCTGGAATATGTTGGAGAACAAAAGTAGGAAGTCTACTGAACACTATTGGTAATTTTTGGTCACATATTTAAGACATCTATAGTTTTTCAGACTTGTTACATTAGAGTAAGGGAAAAAACAGAAAGACAGTCTTTCATATATTTAACCTCTTCTGCTAAACCTCATATCAGTAGCTCCACAACTATAAGGTGTTGCTATTTTTTATTTATTTATTTATTTTTTCTGAAACTTGATGCACCTTTCATCTTTGATGTAAAAATGTTTGGGCTTCATTTCTTGCAAGCTAGCTGCTATGGAAATAAAACGGTTTGTTATTCTGCATGCCAAGGAAACAGTTTATTAGGACAACACACGGATTGAAGAGGCAACTACTTCTAAAAGTGAATACATGCATCTTTGAAAAATGCAACAGGAGAATGCTGTTAATTCAAACTATGCAGTCAAGCACAACTTGAATTTGAAAGGCATATGAGCAGGATGTCATGGTTTCTGATGTAAGATGAGTAAAATAGTGGGAGGAATGACACGCACCGTGCATCATCCCTCGCTCCCGACCGAGCTGTCTCCCTCATCATGCTCAACTGATCTCACCTTTTCAATCTCCTCTCCTCTTAAGATATAAAATCCTGGGAGGCTGACAGTTGCAGATGAGTTACGGTATGAGTGTGTGCTAGAGAGTGATAAAGTGGGTGTGTGAGTCAGAAGAAATAGACTTTGGTAAAGGGAGACAGCTTGCAGCAACAAATGGTTGTTTTTCAGCTGGAAACAAAGCTTGTCTCCTGACAAGTCAACTCTTTATGTGTTGGAAGGGTCAATTTTATCAGAGAGGGCAGTGGGCTGCTCACATACGTTCAGAACAGCAAGTTTGATTATCATGAAATTAGCGTGAGGTAATAGGCTCCAGAGCTTTACCTTCTCTGTTAATATCACCTATCTCTCAGGTTAATGAGCTATCACACATGCAAAGTAAGATGTCATCACCAGTCCCATGCGCTACTGTCACTATTAATTCAGTGTGCTAAAAGGTGTGACTAATACACTTAGGTACACCTAATGCTGGAAGTGAAGTTGATTGACAGTTTGCCCAGAAATTGATAATTACTTAGTCATAATATTAAAAAAAAGTTAAAATCAAACTTGTTTTCGGTAGAGTGGGAAGTTGAGGTCAGTAATCTCACAGCCTAAGGAAAGAAGCTGCTCTGTAGTCTGGTTTGACGGCAGCGGTTAAGTGTGTTTTGCCTCCCAGTAAGGGTGAGCAGGCAGTGGTTCTTGTCTTTTACTATCCTTCAAACTGTAGATAGTCACCTCGCCTCACACAGATCAATGATGATCTGAATCAGAAGCTCCACAAGCTCTTAACTTCTCATCTTAAACTTGAACTCCTCCATTTGAGCTTGGCAGAGGATTCAGGATTTCTTGAGTTTCCACATTAAGTGGGCCAACAGTTGTGTCTCAGCTGTCTAGGTCCGAAAAAAAGTTTAGAAATAACTGCAAAATATTTATTTCAGCCTGAACTCTTTGTGAAGTATGAGAATCAAAGTCAACACAGAAAATCAAACGGAATGGAATGTACACATGGTCTACTACTCAACATAAGGTCCACCTGAAATGTATATGTGATCTAAATTTCAGAATCTGACCAAGTTCAGGAGAGATGCATGTTATGCTGATATATAAATGCAGGCTAAATTCATAGTCTATACTTCAGCTAAGGCCCAATATCCTTTTTGATTCATCAGTCCATCCATTTTCTGTAAGCACTTATCTTTTGCAGGGATGTGAAAGGAATTGGGGCCTAACCTCGCAAACATTAGTTCATAGACAATATGCTAAGGCAAAGGGTTTAATGCAAAAATTGTCCTTAGGTAAAAAGGCAGTCAGATCAATGCTAACAGAACCAGTAGGGGTAAGGCAAAGATCCATGTCTAATACAGGTACGATCAAAATCCGATTTTAACCAATTATAACACAATAAAGTCACAGTGATGGTATGGGTGACACAGGGGAACATCAAACTGGCACAAGAGGAACGGATAAGAAAAAACTCTGAGGAGAGGATTGGATGAAACACGGCCGGAGACACAAATGACAATCACACACGCAGGAGACATATGAGGGATGGGGAACCTGAATTGAGAGGAATTTGAGTTACTCAAACTTAGACCAGGGGTTTTGAATATGTGAGAGAAGGAAAACAAATGACTTGACCTCAACAAATGAAATAAAAATGACGTGTGTGTGATGTGACAGGAAGCTTAAATAATATTAGGTAGGTCGTTATAATGTTATTGTTGATCAGCAATATATTATTAAAATGGTGCTTGTGCCGCTAAAAAGGTTGTAGATCCCTGCTTTAGAATTTCAGAGAGAATCTTTTTTTTATAAGCAGCAGTGAGATGATGAGGATAGTGGTGCATGCAGCGCTTTCTCTCCGTCCCCTCATTATCCCAACATCTTCCTGTGAAAAATTATCTTTCTGCACAAGAGTTTGCTCCTACGTTTAGTTCTTTTTAACAACAACAGAAAAAAAAACAATCCCTCAGAGCTTTCATATTTCCTCCACATCTTAATAACTGAGATGATTACGTTAATTAGTCAAAGGCTGCTGATAATAAAAATAAAACAATTACAGCTTTCACACAAAGGGAAAAACACGCCGTTTTTGATGTCTGATTTGGATGTGGTGAATAAAAAGAGCGGGTGAAAAGGGTGAGATGGAGGGGTGGAGACACTTACAACTCTACAGGGACAATTTTAGAAGAGATCACAATCAAACAAACAAAGTTTTACTTCTCTCTTCTATTCCCCATTCACTATATCTCAATATTTCATCCTTTCTACTCCTATATGGGCCCAAAAGCCGACAACAAAGCCTGAATTTAATTTCTACGTTATTTGAAAGTCCTAATGTCTGTTTTCTCAGAAGCTTATTGGAATATGGAAGTTCCTCTCTAGTAGCCACGTACCTCCCAATATTGGATCATGAAGTCTATGTTTACCAATTGAAAAAATTTGTAAATGTGTTAAAAGAATCTAGAGATATGTGTGTAGGTTTTTTTTTCCTGAATGCGAGTTTAATTTAACTCTGAGTCAGTTACCGTGGTAACTTAATCTGTGAACCTAACCTGTCGGCTGTCAGGTTTAATTCAACAAAGCCTGAGGTTGTTCCTGACTCTTCCTCCATCTGGTCCTGAAACAGAGCTGTCAAACGTGGATCTCTATGTTAGGAGAGGACTGAGAGACTCAGATTGAACCTGCTTTCTTATTTGAATGACATTCTTCAGACGTAAATATCAAACATCTCGCACTCTGGTCGTCTCTCACATCACAGAAAAGTATTTGTGTTGGTCTCTGTGTTGTTTTTTTTTCTTTTTCTTTTTGATCAAATGAAAGCTGAATATTGATATTAAAGCAACTGAAAAAATATCCGCAGACCAAATTTATAAATATGTTTAAAACCAGAGTGAAATATGATGATGAACATGTCTGTCGCCCGTTAAGTTTATTCGGGTCAGGGGTCAATGGCGGCAGCGGTACGCACAAGATATTCCATATGTTACCTAACCCTCTACGGCTCATCCTGGGGTTGGATCCTAAAGCGTTCCCTGATGAGTTATAAAATTCTGTGTTGACCCAGGATAAATTCTGTATTGTATTTTATTTTCAGCTGCATAGATGGCCATAAATTCAAATAAAAATCTGTTCTCTATCATTCACAACATTCACTCAGGCAGCAATTTTCTCCAATGCCAGATTCCTCTCTTTCTCTTTTCGGTCTTCCTGAATATGATCTCATGAGCCGGTTAATACTTCCAACTCAAACTGCGAGAAGTTCTGCGACCATAGGATCTCACTGGTTCCCATGGCAAATAACGTTGTTGATGATGGTTTTAGGTCATCCTCGTGCACTAGTTTAACTAAGAGTTAACAAAGTACTCTCATCTCAGGTTTGATCAAACCAGACCTAAGCGATAAACTCAGAGTTGGATAAACACGCTGTTATGAAATACACATCTGTTGACACATCAAACCGATTTGTCTATAAATGTACCATGTTCACATCTATCTATTTATTTACTTATTGAACCTGTACTGTGCAGGAACCTCAGCATTGAATATGAAGGAGTCTATCATTCTCCGCCTGCTGCATAATCTGCATTTTATTCATTATTTAGTTAGCTGGACCAGAATGTATGAGTGCGTAAGACAGTGTAAAGAAAAGAAGTGACAAAAGGCGCTGGGGGATGATGGGACAAACGAGCGGGAGTGGGAGAGAACTACCACAATAATAGCAACAGCGACAATGACAACAGCAACAACAACAACAATCAAAGCAGTTATACACAATAGATATACAATGACATCAACTATGTGCAGATTTCAAGATTTGTCTGGTCCACTCACACATTTAGAGATCTATCTAGACTTGCACATTTGCAGATTCATGTGCAGGTTCACAAATTTCACTACGCAATACTATTTTTTTCTAACATTTACGAATCTGATAAACGAGTCTGGTGCGTCTCAACCCACACTGGCAAATCGTTTTGCCACAATAATGACCATCATCTCTAGGAAATGAAAGGGGAAGGAAAAGGAAGTTACATTAAGATAACTTGCATATGTGCACAAACTTTTTTATATCCCAAATGTACCTTTACAGATGTATCAAAAAAGCTATTTTCTAGATACATGCATTTTTATAACCACATTTATCAAAGCCGTCTTTCGGGGGGGGTTTTTGTTAGAAAGGTTTTGTAAAAATGTGTGGGATAAAATTTTGAAAGATTAGAGCCTTCAGAATATTTGATACATTATAAAAAACAAGGTCGACTTTCTGCTGATTTTCACATACAGGCGGAGTGCATAAAATTTAGTTACATCTAGTGGTGAGGTTCCAGATTGCAACCTATATTACAACTTAGCTCACTCCTCCCTATTGAAGAATCTATGGTGGCCAAGTCAAGTCAAACCACGTGATGGCTTGCCGATGCGAAGCAAGCACTCTTAACAGCAGCTGGCCAAAGCCAATGATGTGTCCATCGAAGAGAATCTCCTGGGTTTTATGCGTATACCCTACCAGTTTACCTCTCAATGGTTGCATGAGTTCGGTCTCCATGCTTTCTCAACTTTGAGGGATACGTTTCATGCCCCATTGCTTTTCTCCTGTTAAATAATAAGTACGATCCTCCATTTGTGAAATTATGGGATGAGAGTTGCATTGAGAGATCTTACAAGTTAAAAATAATAAGCCAGTAGAAGTTGAATCATTACCGGTTTCTTCTTCTTCTTCATTGGTTTTTACAAGTAAGGTGTTTCATTGTTAGCCTTTTCTCACTTTAACCTAAAAGTGTCAGAGGTCCTTTCCAGAGCAGGTAATCAGTTTCTTCCTACAAATAGAGAAGCTGA